>JABXWE010056210.1:0-11131 GCA_014611495.1 Limonius californicus | reverse complement strand
TCCTTAAAAAAATTCTGAACAAATTAATCAGGGGGTGGGGGTGGTTTTAACCCTTCTCCAATTTTCTTTGGGTTTCTTTCGTTACTGAAAGTAGTGGCTTCCTTTGAAGTGCCCAGGTACCAAATTTCATTAAAATTGGTTCACACGTTTCTGAGCAGCATACAAAAATGTGATTTTTTAAGTAAACTTTGAACTCCTCTCACGGGCAAACGGTACATTTTGGTATATGACAACGTTGGGTCCAATCGACTTCTTTTGGCCTCTAGAATACGTGGTAGCTCTATGTCCCAGGAGTTTTGGGACACCCTGTATAGTGTTGTCATTTATAGGTCATATACTGGTATATCGCCTGAAGAGGTGGAAACTCCTAAACAGCTATTGAAGTGTATGTATATAGGCTAGGCTTAATTATAAGTTGTCTTGTATTTATTATGTTATACAACATACAGTGAAAATTGAAAAAAATTGAAATTGGTATACCCATCTTTTGGCACTTTCTTTTCCAAATTTTCAGGGTTTGCTCTAAATATACCTTAAAACTAGTTAGTGAAAGACAACATGCTTGGTTGAGCCCTTTGGTGACTTTTATCACCGGCATTTTATCTGGGCTTCACTATTGTTATAAGATTTCTTTACAGCTTAAATTAGTTTTACATTTATGTTAGTTTTTTATGAAGTGCTTCCCAGAGCTTAGTCTGTGGTGTATTATCGTATGCTTTGTTCAGATCGACGACGTACAGTAGATGTATTCCTTGGTCTAAAGCAATTTTCTTCTCTATTAGGTGCTACACAAAATAAATCGTCTGTGGTTGACCTTCCTGCTCTAAATCCAGCTTGCTCCTCCGCTTCCATATCTACGAGGCTGTTTCAAATGAAATCCGGATTCCGTCTTTAACTAAGTTAAATACATTCCCCATTACCAATAATGAAAATAATGACTTAGTTCACACATTTAGGGAGGCCATGAACTGATTATTAAGTGTCCGGAAACGAAAAACACATTTAATTTCTCATTTGATAGCTATGGCGTCACTTCAAAGTTGCACCAGCGAAGAAATGCGTTCTGTGATAAGATTTTTAACTGCAGAAGAAGTGAATCCTTCTGAAATTCATTTAAGAATGCCTAAGGTGTACGGAAGTAGCTGTTAAGCTCGTCCAAGTGTGTTTGAATGGACAAAAAAATTTAAAAGCGGCACCGAAACTGTGAAAGATGCACCACGACCAGGACAAGCAAAACCGTGTAATCACTGAAAAGAACATTAGAACTGTGCAAGAGCTCATTTTACAAAACAGACGCATAAAACTAAAAGATATTGCTTCAAAAATTAATGTGAGTATCGGTTCTACACATAATATTGTTGAGCAGTTGAAATACCGAAAAGTTTGTGCAAGATGGGTCCTTGGCAATTACCCCTGAACTTAAACAAAGAAGGATTGAAGCTTGTACTGTTCTTCTGTCACGTTATGAGAAAGAGAAAGCTGCTTTTTTAAATCGTATGGTGACTGGTGATGAATCCTGGATTCACCATTTTCAGCCAGAATGTAAGCAATCATCAAGAGAATGGCGTCACTCAGTATCACCAAAACCCAAAAAATTTGAAGCTGCTCCATCGGCTGGAAAGGTAATGTTGACTGTGTTTTGGGATAAGAAAGGAGTACTTGTAGAAGATTTCATGATGAAGGGTACCACAGTCAATAGTGATTCATACTACAACCTATTAAAATATAAACTGAAGCCCAGCTATAAGGACAAAACGACTCGGATTTCCGTCAAAAAGTGTTTTGCTCCAACACGACAATGCTCGGCCGTATTGCTCGAAGACAGTAAAAAAAAAACTTAGATTTAAAGATACTGAACATCCTCCGCATCCTTCCGATCTAGTACCAAGCGATTACCATACGTTTGAAGCCCTCGAAAGAGGTTTAGGTGGGCTGCGTTTTCCGGATGATGAGAACGTGAAAAATGCGGTGCATGAGCGGTTTCGCACAAAACCAAAAGAATTCTTCTCCGATGGAATAGAGGCTTTGGTTGACAGATGGAAAAGGTTTATTGAGAGGCAGGGGGACTATATAGAAAAGTGATAACATTTTTTTGTCAATTCAGTTATTAAATAAACAAGTATAATCACAATCCGGATTTCATTTGAAACAGCCTCGTATGTATGCATTCTCGATTAAAAATTTTCCGTATATTCTACTGATGGTATTGGTAACACAATTTTCACAATTGTTCCTGCTTTGTTTGTTATAAATAGTTGAGCGGTACGGATGTCTTCCATTCTTCTGGAACTTCCGTCCCGTTAAGACAGTTAGATTATTCTACATAAGCCAATATTATGCATTTTATTGTCGAATTTATACCGTAGAACCTGCAGATTCAGTGGGTGCTTAAATTACATTAAGTAGATTACTCCTTGATCTACTAACGTTGTAATCTTCCTTAAGAGGCACAGAAATGCTTGTATACGTATAAACTATAAATGATAAGAAACTAAAGTACTATCGTCATACTTTTGCCAATACCTAAAATATAGACAGCTTTCAGATCCTGTTTTAAAAATGACACTAACATAAAACGTTGTTAAAGCCTAAAATAAAATATTTAGTTGTGGTGTTTCTTGAGTTTAATTTTTTTGGTAATATGAATAATATTTTTGGAGATCCCTTTTTAAATCAACGGAAAGAGCATTATGATGAACCTTCGGTCAAACCTGCTGCACATTTGAAATTCTAAAAATATTTTTCAATTAAGCTCTAAATTTTAGGTCTGGGCCTAATTTAAATTGCAAAACGACTTTCCTGCATAAAACGCTTCTTAATTTAGTAAAAACGATTAAAACGTTTTCAGGATTGACTTTTACTACCGTCCATTCAAAAACCAAATATAAGATATTTATTGCCCTTGGGCATCAGAATTTTATTGTGCAATAAAAACATTTTGGTAACAAAATTTTGCATGAATGGAGAACATTCATAATATCTAAATACTTTTCACAGAGCGCTATAACGAATTTATTTTACTTTAGTTTTGGTGACCCAAGTCAAAACGGTTTTAAAACTGTTGTTTTTTCTTACGCAGGTACACTCTTGAGATACTGTACGGATTTTTGAACAATAAAAGTTCATAATGCACGGCTTCACAAAAATCGATTATGTACCTACTTAAATAGTAAGCAGAAATGTACTTCTGAGAGAAAACAAACATTCATTTATGTTATCATATTTGTATAATTTGTTAAAACGTAGGTATTACTTCCCATGCTTATTTTAATGTTTCTGTCATCGTTATACCCTGTCTATATCTTGTATTTATGTTGTTTTTCACTTGTATATATTTGTCACACTCATTTGTAAGTTGCATTCAATTCCAGTAAATTGCTATACGAAAACTTTACCATCACCAAAGCGGTATAGGCAATCCACACATTTATGTGCCAATGCCACTTTCTGAATCGAATTGGAAATTAACCAACGTCGATTCATAGAAATAGTATAGTTCTAGGAAAACTTAAATTGTTAAAAAATTAATTATTATCGGAACGACAGCAACGTGATGGCTTTGCAACATATGCATTTAGGCCCTTCATGGTCGAAAAAAAAAATGTTAACATCACCTTGCCTGCAGAAGGTTGTACTTCAAACTTCTTCGGTGGTGGTGAACTCGAATGTTTCCACTGCATCGACGATAACTTACTGGATGGCTCGTAGTAATGCCACTAACTTTCGTCATCAGCAACTATTGACAGAAGAAAGTCATCACCATTTTGCCTATAGTAGGTGAGGCGTTGCCGAGATAAGCCCATTCGCAAACATTTTTGTTCATTAGACAAGAGACGAGGAATCCCTTGCGAACAAACTTTGCTGTAACCCAGATTACGAACAATACTATGGACAGATCTTACACTCGAACCAACAATTTCTGAAATTTCTCTAATTTAAATTCGACGATTTTCTCTAATAAGGCCTTCCACACTTGCCATATTGTTTTATGTTAATGCACTACACCGTGCACCTGATCGCGGCTTATCCATAGTCCCCTCTTTTTCATTCTTAAATTTTCTACACCATTCCTTCATAGTTGGGTACGCAATACATGCATTTCCATACACTGCTTGCATTCGCGTATGAATTTGCAATGGCTGCACATCCTCAGCGCATAGAAATTGTAGAACCGCACGCTGATCAAACTTGGACGGATTTTCGACAACAAACGCCATTTCAAAATCGAAGTTTTAAAAGTCAGGAATGAAATTCAAACGCTAGAATCATATTAATGTGTTGCTTACAAACACTACTACCATTAACAAACGTCATTTTAATTTTTGCATTTGTTTTCAAGGCTAAGTTGATTAAAGATGGGTTTCAGTTGAACAAGCCTCATAGATATTAACCTGTATAAATTCAGTTACAACAATTAAGGCAATCTTGGTATCAATATTTCTTAGAGAATTACCAACAGCATATATTAAACGCCTACAGATAATATTTTAATTTAAAAATAAATTGCTTGGAGAGCATTAGTCCCAAGAGCAATCGGCATGGCCAACAAGTTAGTTCGTAGAATGCCGACAGTTGTAAAATCCCACTTGCTAAATTCTCATAGCCAAACGCTGTTAGCTTATAAATAACGGTTACCAAAATTAAGCAATGCCGGCTCGGCGTCACTACTAGAATAGGTAGCCCAGTTAGTTGTAAAACAGCAATCGGCCATGTTTCAGAGGGCACGTAAAAGCCGTCGGTCCCGGCTATCACTACGGTGGTTGTCGTTAGGTCAAATCAGAGATAGTACGACCTGATAATTCTGAATCCAGGCTCTACAATGGCCATATGAATAATGATAATATATGCTAAATTTCCTTCGGCTAAAATGAGAAATTTGCCTCTGGTTGAACTTTGTAACAATCAAATCGTTACAGTTTCGCTTGAAAATTTAAAAAATTAGAGGTAAGTAAGAATATTTTACGAAATAGAAATAGCATAAAAGATACTGTGATTGAATTTGAATAATAATACTTTTGAAGAAAATGATAACTGCGGTAATAGAAAATAGACAGTTCAAGTGTTCGAATTTGGAAGCCATTGTGGTAGAATAGTTTCGATTAAAGGTCAAAATTTAAAGGTTTCCGGCTAAACTATATTGGAAACAGGAAGTATAATGTACAGAAAATGGAGAATAATGAAAGTGATAATGAAGATAAATTCAGAAATATTCTACCTCTTGAGCCTCGCTTTACATCCTTAAATAAATAAACATCGCCAGGGGTTGGTCAAGACTATAGAATGCGTGAATAGCCGCGAAAAATCTACGCTCACGAATGTCAGCACCTACAACTTTGAACTTGTGCGAGAAGGTGTTGTCATAAAGCAGTCAGACGTCGGCAGTATATTCGTCAGCGATTGCTGCCATCAATTAAAAGAATTCCTTCAATATCTTAAAAATCTGACGTCATTATTTTGCCTGCAGATGTTTCGGAACAACACTTTTTCGGCAACGGAGATTCTTTATGCTTCTATAGCATGGATTCTTGTTTGGATTCCGGATTCCAACAATCAATCCACGATTCATTAGTGGTTATAATATAGCTCTAAAATTGTTCTTCTTGATATCCAATAGAGCAAGATTTTCCATCGTACGATTGATTGGCTAGTTTTAACGATAACAGAGACGTGTCTTACACCGTTACAGACACTGTTAGTAAATTAAGATGGTAATGCAGAATACGTTGAACAACCGTGTTGCGGCAGCTCAATTTTACTTAGTTTATAATAGATATATTTTCTGGGAATGCCTATTACCATAGACTTTCTAGGCTAGGTAAAATTTGGAAACATTTTCATTAAAATAATACCATCATAACACCTTATTCTTGGGGTTAAGGCGGTATGGGCTTTGCTACCTGCTTCTGAGTTAACGTGGCCCAGGTAAACGATGTAGAAAATCTGTCATTTGAAAGTGTATTTGGTCAACTGCAGGTAGTACTGGAAATAACTGACAGCGCCATCTTTCGCAAAGGTCCCAGCGGGTTTAGATTGAATCTAGTTTGTCATTTACTTGAGACGTCTAGGTATTTATTAGCCTATGCTATTACATAGTTCTTCCATAACGTACAAGGAAACCCTTTTAAGATTAAGCTAAATGTTGTAATCTTTAAGCTTTCCATTGTATTTCACCATTTATTTGCCTACCACTTTATATAAAGGGTTGTTCAGGTAGATCCCGAAAACCCAAATGTTCAAACCGTGCAAACAGCAGTTCTCTTCGATACTCCACAGCGGTAACTTGTGTAGTACTCGCTGTGTCAAATAAACGTATTCTACCAATACACGCTTGTGTTAATTATTTATTATTTATCATCAGAAAGATTACCAACAGGGTTCATTCGTACATCCCATCCACACCAAACTGTGCCAACAAAAATAGCAATTTCTGCTGCAATATTTAGCACTTTACCACAGTGATTGCGGAGAATCCGTTTTCTCTTTATACTTTCGTCGGTGGTTACTTCAGTTGGTCTTCCAATCCTGGGCTCATTTTTCACAGATTTTCTTCCTCGAAGTACCTCTGCTGCCAAAGATATTTTCAGAGATGTTCTTTAATTACTTATGGAGCAATGCGATCCAGTGTCATAAATTTAAGGACTCGTCTCTGTTCAAACCGCTCATCTTCAAATTTTCACATAAAGTGACTTTATATAATTTTTACATGAATAATCGCAGTTAACTTACATATTATCTATTGTGGTAGGTGATGTTAACAGATGAAGACTTGAAAAATTAAAGCCATACTGATTCGTTAAAGGGATCAAGCTGAATATAGCTGGAGATCTACTCGCGTCATTCGCTAAAGCGCAAGTTACCCTTGTCGGCTGGCGAAAGATTTACACTAGAAATGGCTTTTCATTTTTACATTATATAATATAATTTAGTGTTGTTTTTATATTTACTTACAGGAGCCGCATCATAGATACGTGCATATTTTATACATATTTACGTGCTAGCTAGTATTCGATAACAATGACACCTACATTGTAATAATAATATAACATATAAAATAAATATACTAAAAGATAAGTTTCAAAATTCCCAAATGTTTCTAATTCTACGCGATCCTTACCGACACTTGTGTAAAAAATTTTTTTCAGTTAGCGTGTGAATGACTGCTCTGCACACCATAAGCAGACTATAATTACTGCTATCATATCATGGCCGTATTTTGATCGAGACAGAAATTCCCTAATGACACATAAAAGCCCCTGCCACATAATTTATTGTACTGAAAATATTAGCTTACATTTCAAACAAATATGTGCAAATTATTCTTGATAGCATTTATTACCGAAACGGTCGTTCGCATTTTTATTAAAACAAATTTACAAGGTCATCACTTCAAAATGTTAGATTCTACTTAACTTTGTTGTATTTGAAGCTATCGCAAAATTAAAAAATGCTTTCACGAGCCGTTTTTAATAATTGTTAGGGTCGAACTTCGCTTCTGCATTCCATTTATGCAGTTCCTGGGTAAACAAGCAGCGAATGCGATCCAAATTCACTGGCGGCGATAGGCAGGTGACATGCAATAGATAATAAAACACAGAGTTCCTGATCTGTCACTAAATATTGGGCAGTTGTACTCACTGGGCGTCCTGCAGCCTCCTACCTCTGGATTTGGATAAGAACTGGATACGGAAGCTCATCTACCGGCTAGCTGCTGTGGCCGCAGGCATTCGTAATCATAGAGTAGTTAATTACTACAATTACATATCTTCTGGTGCACCAATCATCCAGAGGAATCCAGGCTCTTGCACTACATCCAGTCAGTCTATCTGTTATTCACAGGATTCGCGTGGGGAGGAGGGGAGGGGGGCTTCAGCCCCACATGCGAAGGGAAGAAGGGAAGAGTATCATTAGTGTCCACACCCTCAGGTAAAAGTCAGTCGCTATCATCCTGACATTGATGTTGCATTCATAATAAAAATAATAATTTGACGTAGGCACATTTTCGATGCAACCTGTGCCGACTGACTACCTCCCGAATGACTGCTAGGTAAATAATGATTATTCATGCCACATTATCTACTCATAACTCATAACTACACCTAAAACTAGCAGAAACTATACGAGCTACATTTTCACAATTTTTGACTGTATCATCGAAATTAATACTATGTATTTTATTTTGTCGATAGATGCAGACAACTCTAGTAAAACGTTTTCAGTCATAAATGCAAAAAATGGTAATTACTAGGTACATACTGCGTTTTGACACTCGATATGTGTAGTTTGTTTCGTCAAGGCGAAAACAACCTGCATAACAAAAAATAATTTTAAATCCAATCTAGGAAAATTCCCGATAACTTTTCTTAACGCCATCCATTTATATACATTCTAAATAATAAATAATTCTGCACTAAATAGACACCCTGTAAGAAGCTTATTTGTAATAGGATGTTAAGGAAAATAAATTTCCGCGAGAACTAGCCCTCTTTGAAATTTGATGGGGGACTCGAACCCTTCAGTCACTCCAGTATTCGACACCAGTGAGTATGTACTTATCGTTCTAATACCGTTCTTGAATGATAATAAACAAGAATATAAATTTATAATACCTCTTGCATTGTTTTCCGTTTTGCTGTTATAAGGAAGTAATTTTTACTGTACCTTGAAGTTCGTTAACCGGACTTCAGTAAAGAGGAAAGGCACCGGCATTCGTAAAGAAGATCTCGGCACGTGCGCTGATTCAACATATTTTTCCTGTTTTGAAATTACACGTTGCATACTAACTATGATATGTTCTCTCTATGAAGGTTAAACTTAAATGAACATCGTCCATATATCAAATTACCATATAACCTTCACTAAATTATGTAGTAACAGTGTCCCTAATAATACATCGAATGTAATTTGAATCTCTGCTGAAAACTAAAAATTTAGTTTGTGCAGAACTGCGGATGACGCGACGGTGAAATGTTATTCGTTGTGCAAAAATATCGCATGGGTGGACTGATGTAGTGGCATATGCATCCGGTTATGCCGTGGAGGGCAAGTATAGCCGTAGGTCCCGGTTACGAATGTTTACAAACATTGTTGACAATCGTAAACTATGTAGTAGTAGTTCTTGTCTCTGTTCAGCGGGTTGGGTTAGTCTTCTGCTTTGCGTAGTACAAAACTGCTGATCTATAGTGGTGTGAAAATGTCCTGCATCACCAAATCATGTAATTGTTTCTTGGAGTTTAACGTAATTTTTTCACATAGTTTCTGAGAATTAAATTTAAATATCTTCTCATTACTGTCATTAGTATCTGCGTACTCTAATCTTGGAATTATTAAGAAAAGTTGAAACAGACATTGTTGCCTAAATGTCTTACTCAGTCACCTATTAATATAATATAATGAAGAATAATTAGGTGATTAGAAATTACGTAATGCCAGTTCAAAACACATTTATATAAGAAATGCCTTTTGTATTGTAGCTGTATATATGCACCCTTCATTGAATTTAGGACATGTATTTGAGATTGACATGCCACCAAAGTTGTACCATGTCTTCGCAGAAGAAACAGATGAAATTTTCCCACAAAAAACTGTATGCAAACATTTTTCATCATAGCGAAAGAGCTTCCACCCGTGTAATAACTATGTAATTAATCTACCGTCGTCCGAGTAATTAGGAAGTATGCAGAGATTGGAAAAATTGAAGTTGTAACCCCTGCTTAAACGATTAAAAATAACCCCTGTTACAGATGATGTTGTGTTAGGAAGAACCGATCTACCTGACAGGAGCCTCAATTCTACAGAACTCACCAAATTATGGTCAGAAGCTGCTGGTGTGAGTTTGTGTACATCTACTGAAAAAGTATTTTCACCCAATCGCATACTTCCAAAAATAAAACAACCAACCTTTGTTATGATGCAGAGGCATCTGTCGAAGGAATTGGTCGACTGCATGTCGTCTCTGGAATGATGAATGTCAAAAAATACATTAAAATGCAGAATAAGATTTTCCCTATGTGGAAAAGATTTGTTTGGAGAATAAAAGTTTATTTTCCAGGATGAGAATTCACCTTACCATAGAGCAGAAGTGGTTCAATCTTGATTGTCGACCAATAAAATCGATAAAATGGATTGACCAGCACAATACCCAGATCATTAAACATTTGTGGCAAAGAATAGCTAACATCATTTCGAAGAAAAAACAGATAAACAAATGGATTTAAACGAAACCCTCGTCAACGATCTAGGACGTTTTGGCGCAGCCGATTTGGCATGGCCTATTTGACGCAGGGACGGTTAAGCACAGATACGTTTGGGCGGAGGAACGGTTTGACGCAGGGACGGTTGGGCACAGAGACTCTTGGGAGTAGGGACGCTTGGGCGTAAACATATATTAAAGTGGTTTATTTTATAAAAAGTTTTCTGTTCTTAATAAAATTGCTAAATTATCCAACTTTTAATAAATACATGATAAAATAACTGTTCTATTAAAAATGTCTTTATCAAACGTTCAAAAACAAGCATTCTTAAATATGTGTACGCAAGAATATTGTATTTATAATATTTAATCAGAAATTTACTATTTGTCTATCTCAAAATATACTGTATGTCAGTGAAAGTACTAACACCTCCGTACCTATTTTTTATTATTGCAATTAAGTAAAATTCCAATGAGGTATTTCATATTATGTCTAGCGTATTTGTTTGGTAGTTTCATTTTCATCGAGAGTGGGTACAATTTACTTAAAATTTAATTAAAACAAATGCTACGAAGAACTACAAGAGGAGGTAGATAACGCGCCACATGAAATAATAATTGTGGGAAACCTCAATGGAATAGTGGGAAAAAAGAACAGAGGAATAAAAGAATACCTAGGAAAACAAGACAAAGAAACGTTGAACACAGATGGAAAAAGAATATTAGAATTCTGCCAGACAAACGATCTAGTGGTAGCAAACTCCAAATTCACACACGACGATAAATATAAGTACACGCGAGAAGGCCACAACAACGGAACAAAATCAATAATAGGTTACTCTTTGGTACACGAAAGACCATGGAGAGCAATAGAGGATGTAAGAGTAACGCCGGAGCTGGGCAGCCACCACAACTTGCTAATATTAGAATGGAAATTAAAAC
>JABXWE010056207.1:0-11330 GCA_014611495.1 Limonius californicus | reverse complement strand
ATATATATATATATATATATATATATACATATATATGATTTAATTAAACCCAATTCTTTGTATCATAGTATTATACTTTTAGCTTAATTTGACTACCGGATAGTCGTCCGGTTAACTGAACTATTCGGTATTTGGATAGTTCAATTAATTGTACCATCAGAATATCGAATAGTTCGGTTCACCAAATTATTCGGTATCCGCTTAGTTCAGTTAACCGACTAACTGAATTCTCGATACCAAATAGGTAGTCTTCTAACCCGCATACCAATTAGAACGTTTTTCAAAATCGACTGGTAGTTCTTATCTTACTTGTCTAGAATATTACAAAACTTACAACAGGAATATTTTAGTGTTCAAAAATAGCCAGAATTTTGTTCTTGTAACTTAAATTAAAAATAATTAAAATTGGTAGATTACCAAATGACACAAAACTGAAACATCCAAAACGACAAAAAATTTGAATTGATTTACATTGTTAGTAAAGATAAAATTTAACAATTTCTTTGTATATTTTAATTTTTATTGTAATTTAAGTCGAATGACGAATAATTCGATAAACCATACTATTTTAATACCGAATAGTCCAGTTAGCAAAATTATTTGGTATCCGGTTAGATCAACTGATCTACATATATTCGGATTATTAAGACAGCGAATAGTTTTCTAACCCGTTAATTTTTCAGAATATTTTTTTAAACCGACGGCCCTGCCATATACTCGATGTTTAATTCGAGGCCTAGTTAAAGCAGTTTACGTAAATTTACGATTCCTTCAAATTGCCCCGACATCTTCCCGTGTTAATTTAACCCCAAACGCAACAAAAGTTTGCGAGCGGATGAATATAAAGAACACGAAAAGGAAGTTGTAAACCAGTTCGGCGATAAATACCGCGCTTCTCGAGGTAATTTACTTGGGCCGCGTTTATTTACAGCTTAAGAAAATCCACCAGTTCACAAGGATTTCAAATAGAGTATTTTTCATTTGTAATATACAGGATGTTTACCAACAATATGTAACTAACTTAGGAATATGAACATCGGGCCGAGCTACAACATTCTGAAATACTGTTGTTAATAACCTAGGCTATAAGAAATGCAATTTTTTGAAATTGTATACCTATGTTAAAACGGATGACCTAACACAATGCCACGAAATCATATCCAAATATTTTCGATTTCGTTAGTCTTTTCTCTTTGTTTCCAAAATGTTTACATGGATACTTATATTAGCAAAACTTCGAATATGGCTTGGTTTCGATTCCACACTATTATGAGTGCAGTTAATAAAAAGTTTGTACTGCAATCCACTACACATAATTCCCCAAATTTGGTTGGCAACCGCGAGGTCTTAATGTCAAAAACCTCGTAGACTTTATGTCCTTCGGTTTGGACGTTAAACTATAGGTACAGGCCGACCAACTCAGCTGAAATCGCGAAATGCGTAAAGTGGGAAGCAAGACAAAACCTACCGAAGTGAAATGAAAGATCGTACTACTATTTCTCGGACTGTTCCGACATTACAAGCGCGGAGTTCAACTTTAGAAAGAGCTCCGCCCCACTTAAGAAACCTTGTTTGTGCAGGGTTTCAGCTATATTGGTCAAGCTGTACGCTGTGCTTCCACTTTAGAACTGAGGAGAAGCACGTGGTAAGAAAGAGGTCGGTGCCCAGTAGTGAAACGATTGTCAATTATCTACTTCGCATCTGCATATAAAGACCTATAGTGTTAGTACATCCAACCAAAAAATACTCTCTCTCTCTGGTGTGCAATAGGTGTGTTGTAAAACTATTTTTAAATTTATGAGAATATTATATTCCTATGCTTATTGCTATGCAAGATTAAACTGGAACACCCTGTACAATAATTAGGCATCAGCCTTTAGGGAAAATAAAGCTCAACGATGACTGAAAAAAGAATGGGAGCTACGTATATTTTACATGTAATGTAATATTATATATAAATTAAAACCACTGATAAGTGTAGAAAAAGTTTGTAACTATCCAGTTACCTAGCGCATTTTCTTGATTATACTAATAAAGACGTTTGTAGGATATATTATGTATTTATTAAATTTAAAGCATCACCAACTGACCCACTGGCCCACAATTTGTTTAGGCAGACCGCTGAACGATTGAAGGTTTTATTTGGAAGTATTTATGCCTCTTATGAAGTAAATATTCATATAATTACCGACTTTTTACTATACAAAGAGTATTCCAATTCAAGCAATGCACTTTCTATATTCTAAAAATTACTAATTTATCTAAATGTTATTCTTAACAGCTTAATCTTATGTCAAGAAACCACCCTCATAAACGCTTTATTCCTTAAAATTTACTTTCCACCTCCTACAGAGTGACAGTTTGGATGTTCTTCAAAAGGAAAAAAAAACAATCAAAGGTAAGAAAAAGATAATAATATACGGAGTGCTTAATTATGTCCCACAGAAACTTAAAGTAGAGAACAATAGGAATGCAAAAAACAAAAATATACTGGATGTTTGATTAGAAAAATATAGAATTATTTCGGCAACTAAACAAATTTCCACACAGCTTGAATATTATTTTTTTAAACAAAGTGTTATCCGTGGCCTATGAGTTTAGTTAAATTAAAAGTAGGAGTAGGCCCAGTAGACCCAAAAATTTCCAAACTCAGGTCGGCTGTAGCTGGGTTTTTTTGATTAATGAATTTACATACGCCGACGAGCTTACACGTTTACTACTTTTAGCTAATAGTACGAGTTATACCTCTGAAATATATTGATCTCTAGATTCATTATTCTTCGTATGTTGATATTTTCAGAATTCAGTAAATCTACAGCTAATATCTTTATATAATATCTATCAAGATTGCATGGAGGACCAATACAATAAAAACTAAAAATTATTTTATTAACACAGGGTGGCCTGCTAAATTGTTGACTCACACAACTTGTGTGAATTGTTATAGTATAAAAATGTATCATAGTTACATTCTGTCAAGTTGGTCTCTTACTGTAGGAAATATCAGTTTTGTTAATATTAATATTATATTAGTATATAATAAGAAAAGCAGTCATTGGTGCAACCGTACTATAGCAATCACGAAATAACGGGAAAAAATAAATTTCAAAATTTTATTTAATTCGGTAAATGTTCAAAATTGCCTTCATCCACTTCCACATCTTTTACAATTCATTTTAAAAAAGATTTTCGTACGCCAGCAAGTCCGTTAGGTATAATAATTAATGTACGTGTCTCCATTATGCTATTTTATAAATCATGCTTGTGTACCGGAGTTTCATATACTATTTCTTCAACTGTACCTTAAAGAAGAAAGTGCAGTGCAGTGATATTGCAACTTCTTGATGACCATAGATGCACAGCTCCTTTTCCAATCCAATTTTCTGCAAATATATCACAGGGTGTGGTTGTAGCTCAGTTGATAGAGCGCTCGTTTTCTGAGTAAAACGACGATTCTGGCTTGAGTTCGAAACCTAAGTATTACCAAAGAGCACTATATTTAAACAATATACTGCTCTTTGGTATGACTATGCAGATTTATAAACATCTTGTCTGCAACCCATCATGCACCATTTCCCAATCCGGCTTGCAACCGTAGAATCTTAATGCAAAAAACCTTCTGTCGTTCGGATTCGACGTTAAGCTCTGGGTCTCCCGTGTTTCTACCTTAGCGCTAAGGAGAAACACGTGGCAGAGGAAAGACCGATGCCCAGCAATGGAACAAAAATTATGTCAATGATGATATCACTTCAGTTATGCCCAACAAGCCAACTATACTAAGCAGGACAACCTTCATATTTTTACGAAAGTTTTTGTCGTACATTGAGTTCGACATCAACACGAGTAAAATATTTTGTAGAAAGTTTAAGTAACGCTTTTCAGTGAAATTGCCACTGGATAAGTGTGGTCCAATAATATGGGTACCTATTATGCAACAGTAAACATTTACAGAAAAAAAATTTTGAAAATGGGTAACACAATTATCCACCGCGGATTTTTTTTTGTGTATTAATGCGAGTTATGCCTATTCACTTCACCACTGTAAAAGAATATTACCTCTAAGCAACACTTTTTCTCTTTTTCCAGGCTTATGCGTTCTGCCGGGCCTTTCCGGTTCCCAGAAGCTTCTTCTAATGTTCGATCTATCCAGTCACCCTGTTGAGTGTTTCTTCTTGCCATTGCAGTATATATTCCCTCATACCAGCGACCTACTTCTCTTTCTTCTTTCTGGCGATGTCCATTCCATTGCTTACTTGGGAATTCTGTCATCCTCCATTGTGTTTACATGGCCAAACGATATTAACTGTTTTCTCTCGATCTCCTCTATTATGACTTTTTCTACTTCCATACTTTTCTTTTTGTTTCGTTTCTTAGTCGGTTGTTTCCTGATACCCTTGTTGCTTCTCTGATGAAGTCCATTTCTAGAACTCTTAATTTATTTTTGTTCTGTTCTGTTGGTTGCCACGTCTCAGATGCGTACAGAGCTACATTTTTAACTAATTTATCGTATACGTACATATTAGTTGATCTTGTTATATCCTTGTCTAACAGTATGTTATTTAGTGCTCCAATTACTCTACTACTTTGTCATTCTTTCATTTATTTTAATTTCGTTCATTCCTTCTTATTTATCTTTACTCCTAAGCAACTATACTTCATTCTTTTCTTAGGCAACTATTGCCTGATCATCAGCAAATTGTAATGTATATATTGTTCTCTCCCCTATTGGCTTCCCCATTCCGCTACACTTTATTTTCCACACATGTGTACAGTGCGTGTGCAACGTATATTTTGAATAAGGTAAGTGACAACAGCAATCCCTGTCACAGTCTTAAAGTTATTATAAATGGCTTCATTAACTTAGCTCTTACCTTACCTCCGACTATCTGTCTATCATATAGGTTTCATATGGTTTTAATTAAGGTATGATTTAAATCTTCAGTCAACACCTCCCATAGCTTTTCTACTGGCACATTATCGTACGGCTTGGGTAGAACAATCAGCACTAGATGCAGCTCTCCTCCTGTGGCTTGCTTTCTTCATATTATAGAGTGTAAGTAGATTGTCTAAACAAGACCTGCCTGCTCTAGAACTGCTCTGCCCCTCTGCTTTTATGTCTTCAGATTCGTTTCCTGTTAAGTATCTAATTGTTCTACTATGTATCTTACCGAAGGTATTTGTGACCGGTATTCGCGTGTAGTTGTTGCATATATCCTTGCTGCCTTACTTATGTATGGGGATATCCATGCCAGTCTCCATTCTTTGGGAATTTTAATACATTAATACACTTATTTATTAAATCTGTTAGAAGTTTGAACATCTTCTCTGTTCTATGTTTTACTTGTTCCTTTGGGATTCCCCTGGGCCTGGTGCTTAACTATTTCTTAGAGTCGCTATTGTCTTTTCCGACATACATTGGGCCAATCCTTCTGTCCTGTCTAATTTGTTGGTGGTCCTCATATTGAAATTCTAGACGGTCTTCTATGAGCAGTTCTTTATAGTGTTGTTGCCATTGTTGTTCGGCAGTTGATTGAATCTTTATTATTTCTTTGAGTAGTGCTTTTAGTATCTTGCTAAATTCTAGACTTCTCCTGTTGTTTTTCCTCCTATAAATGTTTCTATCTCTACGATTTCTTGTTTAACGCTTTGTTGTTGCTCTTTATAAACTTCTTTGCCAATTCTTGCCTTTGCGTTCAACTCTAGCTTTATGTTTATCTTTATACTATATGAATATAAATTTAAGTTTAAAAGAGAAGGATTAAAAGAAGTTGATTCTGAAAGAAATTACAAAATTACAATCTTCTCTGAGGGTTATATTCATGCAGTTAGAGCACCAAAGTAATGTGATAGGGATAACATACATTTGCTTTCAGAATTATTCTAATACCCACATCTGTGCTTAGATCCCTTTGATTTTCATGAAGATTCTCATTCACTACTATTAACAGAGCTAGTTTATTGTCCATGTTCTCCGCCGTTCTAGGCCTACATCTTTTGGATATAGCAAATTTGCCTTTATTCCTTCAAACAGTTTCAAGGCACCTACATACAGTTTCAGACGGTGATCGCCTAGTTAGGTAACGTTTGGTATATAAAATAAACAACAAATCTGTATTCCCGTGATTTGAAACCTCTCACTCAAAATTTTAGTAAATTAACAGCTCGACTTATTATTAAAAACGGCGGAACATGTTTTATGGTAATGCCCCTCCTCTGTCCTATCAGAGGATCCATGTTGGGGGATTTCTGCCCTAACATAGCTGGTATAAGCATCACCCCACCTGATGTTAACATCAAGTTGATCAACAGGGTTGGATGGCTTAAAGACTAGCAGGGTGAGGGCCGTTGCGTAGAGGACCTATAATGGGCCCACCTTGAGACTTAAGTGTTATGAGTTTATCTCACCCTCCTTACTATCCGGATCCAGATCCAAACAATATTATCATAAGTAGGCAACGTTGATTTTGGTTGTCGTGCTATATGTACGTTGGGTTCCGTCAATGGCTTTTAAGGAGGGATATCTTATCGGACACCCCCTTTATATTTTATTATTAAATTGACTTTCTTGTCGATTCTTCTATAGCATGCACGCTGCAACGCATGTTCTGAACTAATTATCATATTCTCCATTCGCTGGAGTGTTCGAAGATTGTCGGTTTTATTTTGGTGCAAGTTTACCTGGACTAATGGTTTTAATCCATGCTTAACAAATCATAAATAGATTATATTTTTTATTTCTAACACTGTACAAAAAAACATTTGTAAAACTGTTGTTAAAGAGCGTAATGATAACTGGATTATTTACGATCACGGCATGGAAAACTTGTAAAGGTATCCTCCTCAGCACTTCTTGTAATAGCGAACGTGTTTGTAAATTTACTCGTTCTAAGTTATTTTTAGATCTTTAATTTTTCCGTTTCATTTACTTCTGTTGTTTTTTTGTATCGTTTTTCACGTTTCAACGAAGCGATCATTATACTGACGATTTTCTTAAGAATTAGACGTAACCATTGCAGCAAAAACCAACCGCCCAGAGGAATGGCATCTTTTTGTAATTGGAATTATAAGCCCTACACATATAGAAAATTACGATACAATTTGGTGTTTAGCAGGTTTATTGCGAATCCAATTAAAAATAAATTAATTAAAATCGCTAATATAAATTTGTTCGTTAAATCATGCATAAAAACAAATTGCACCCAAACAGTGCAATATACCTCTCAGTTAATCTCTGTACGAAGTGCAAAAAGTAAGCGGTATGCCATAAACAGTAAACTCATCAGCGGCGACGCCTTTCCATTTTCGATTCGGAGCGGTATCTATATTTAATCACGTTATCAATTTTGAAAATCTCCTATCTGATCAAAGAGGTAGTGGAAATGAAACATGGGACGTGAGTATCCTTCTTCAACCTACGTGTTCTTCTGTCGGCATTGTTTTATGTAATGCTGAGGCGTACACTCTGCTCGCTGAAGAATTACTATCAAATCATTCTTGTACATTCCTCGACAAAATAATGACAACTCTCGAAGAAGAGCGTCTTGTAATTTGCACATTTTCATAGTTTTGCTAGGGAAGAGGTCCTGCCTTCATCACAATAATTAGTGGTTCAAGGTGTCAGAAAGAGCTTCTGAGCACTATTTAAGAAATCTGTTTATACCACTAAATTAAACGCATTAATTGCAAAGCCTTTTCGAATAAAATATCCTAGCCTTATGTGCTTTTATTTGTGAGCGGTTTACCGGGCATAGGAAATTTGGTCATAATTGCTTTTGAATATTGAATTCAAATAAGTAAAAAATTAGGGTTACAATAATAATTGGATCAATTTTATAGAAAACCTCCACGTTTTGAATTTATTCCTTCAAATGGTTTATGGGAACTGAAGTTGCGTTCCAGTAAGTTATTTCGAAAACTAGGAGGAATTTACTGTTATCGTGAGAGGTGTAGGGAAGGAATATAATTAGATGGCCGAGCAGCGTTTGATATATATCCCGAGGCCCTCAATTGGTAGCTAGGGCCAGAAAGTTTGTCGGCTTGGTAAATAATCACAGAACTGGTGATGCGGTCGAAGCTGATCTCAACAGATCAAACGCGCGAATAGGCTCAGTAAACAGCAATTAAGCGGCAACTTAAACAACCGTAATCACGGGCCTTAACTTGCTACTTTGGCTTATAATGGCAGACCAGCTCTGTTTGTAGTATCCGTCCCCGAACACCACAAAAAGCTACTCTACATTGTACCCTTTAACACACTTCTCCCTTTTACGGCAAATAAAAACTTTCTCTTGTTCACACCAACTGTTAAAAGCTTGCTGGAATCCCTTTACAGGAAAACCTGAACTAAAGACTCAATTTCAACACCATTCAAACGAGCTTTAATCTAAATCTGCATAGCAACCTATCAATTCTGATTTTTTCGATTCCAAATATGGATTGTGATAGCAAATCGAACTTTTAACGTAAATGTGCGTTTTGATAATTTTGATATAATCTGATATGTCGAAGTATAACGAAAAAACATCAGATTAAATGTATGCGCGATATTCTCCAAACCCGGAAACGGAACTTATTTATTTAGTGAAGTCATCTCTTCGGGCTTAGACCGCGGCGTCGTAGGATTGACTGGTGCTAACGTTCGGCTAACAGTCGGTAAGATTCTCAAAGATAATTATTTATATAATATCAAAATTTACGAACTATGGATTTTCAAAACTATATATTTAAATGGTAAAAGGATGCATAGACTACCAGGTATCATTTATTTAACAGCGAAATTCCTCTGCAAGGCGTTCTTGAAATTTTTGAAATCGTTATAATATGATATTTCGCTGGTTTTCTAGCCTGTGTGATTTGTACTGCTACTTGTAAGTCGCAACTTATATTTTTAATTCCTGACGTATCTCTTCCCTTCTTTTATAATCAATATATAACAATATATATATATATATATATATATATATATGTATATATATATATATATATATTGTTATGTGAACCGCTCCACGTTGGGGTGACAAAAATAGATTCTATGTGAACCGCCCCATAATAACAATAGTTGTAATAATCGTAAATGGGGTTATATAATCTGTTGTAGGTACACAGAATAAAATGATGCACATATAATCTTGTGCCTTCAATGACATGTACAAATCGACAGCAAAATTGTATGAAAATAAACACCTCACAAAGCACTATCTTAAATTGAGACTCTTTAATAAAATAACAGACGAACTTTATTTGAAATGAAAGTTAAATTAATTTATTCTGAGGGTTATTAAATACTTACGGTTGAGATAATTGGGCATTGTGAAATTGAATTCTTATTTTTGTTAACTAAAGGAAGCTGGCAAAGCAATCTTAAATCATTTGGATTAAATTTTTAATCAAAAGAAATTAAATGAACTTTCAAATGCATAAAAAACCTTTCGAAAACTTTAACCAGCATCAGCAAACAATTGACATTTACAAAAATAAAAATGATAGTAATTGAACTAACAGCTATCAAACCCGATGTCCAGTTTTCCTCGAAAATTTTTTCTTCCTACTGCTTTCCCTGCGCACGCTGCTTTGGTTTAAATCCCAATTATTCCGGTGTCCATTTTTCTCTGCATCCGTAGGAATTGTGTTGGCGGCTTCTGATTATAAATTCTGCGATGATCTCAAAAAGGGCCTCTCAACTTTAACTGAGTTTCACAGTACCTTTATAAATTGCAGGTATGGAAATTGCTGCTTTCGTTGTTGTTCCGATGTATTATATTTTCAAAAACAAAACGTTGCAAATTGTTTTTAGGTTATGTTGTAAGATCTCTCAATTCTAACTCGACGGTAATCGTTGGAAATAATATTCATAGATTGGATAACTGGTAATATAATTGCACCACGTTGCACTGGATAATATATATCAGCTTGGTAAGTAAACACGATGCACAGAAAAATTCACTTTATTTCAAACTTTGACGTATGTCAACAAAACAAAATTCACAAACAGTATTTAATTTTACAAAATTGGCTAGGAAACCTTCAACGCTTCCTCGTAGAAAATTTTTAGAAGTGACGCTACCCTTCAGAAATCTCCTTTTAAACCTGTTCTGAAAAAAGCTAGCGTTGTCATAACAACTCGCATAACGTTCAGATATTTTAACAAATTCTAATCTACTTTACATGTCACCTGAAAAAAACGACCAATGAGGAGCCAGCTTTAAAATTACCAAATTTGAACCAAAATTCTTATAAACTAAATAACTTAACTATGGATCATACTAGGGCAAAACTAATTATATAATTGAATTCCTCATAAAAAAACAAATCTTTTAAGACCAACCATGACCCATGTACTATCAAAATTAACCTAAAATTTATAAACAAATTCAATAAATTATCGATAAACAAACAAATTAACATTTAAACTTTTGAAAAACAACCTTAAACTATCCTAACATAATAACACTATCATTTATAAAACGTTTTAACAGGATCTAAACGCTTAAATATGAGAAAATTTCGAAATGTCTTTAAGTACAAACCTTTCGACATATAAATATAAACAATTCAATAATTACAGCATTGTTCCTAACAAATTTTACACAAAAAGATGCCCTATCTAAGTATTCAATGGCATTTGAACTTATAATTCCCTAAGAAATAGAAATAACTTAGCAATTTCCACAGATATAAACGAAATTGTCAAAACATGTTTAAATAACTCATAAATAAACAAATACAGCATTGTTGCTATGGAAAATACGAGGAAAATCATCCATACATACAAATATAGCAGAATCTAAACATTCTTTCGATGTAATTATACAATTTCTCTTATCGTCGATAAAAATTATCTAACTTTGCAGATAAACAAATTAATACACATTAAAATGTTTAAATAAATACAACACACAGTTGCCTCTAAAGCTAAGTCAATGGCATTCAGTTCAAATTACAGCCAATTAACCACATTAATATGCTTAAATCTACATAATTGGTCTGAACTGTCAAAATATAAACATTTATATTAATATCAGTGTTATTACAGGTCAAGACTCAGTAAAATTGGGGAAAGGCATGAAAGCAACATTATGAACGCTGCTCCATTGCCAAATTTCCTTCAGATGAAGGCAAAACTTGCAATTCCCATCTTACTATAACCCGACGAATAATCGGAAAAGACAACGTATGAACTCCTTAGAAAATAACGCGTGTGAATTACTCATTTTCATACAGGAAAGCTTCCTATAGCTTTAATACTTTATATTTAATTAGAATTAAGTCCATTTTATCAAGTGTAACACAGCAATATATATATATATATATATATATATATATATATATAT
>JABXWE010056203.1:0-14967 GCA_014611495.1 Limonius californicus | reverse complement strand
TATATATATATATATATATATATATATAATTTGAAATAAAGATGATATGAACAGTTTCCAGTATGGGAAAGTCCAGGGAGGCAGTCGCGTCCACTTATTATTATTTACAGTTGCACCGAAGAAAAAGTCCAGGCTTTAGAGATTTGCGTAAATATTCCCCCATTGAACAGAACTCAGCTTCATGGGGGCCGAATAATTTCATTAAATAACCCTACTGTATAAGCTGCTTCGATATGCATAATTTGGAAGTGCAAGGAACGCACGAATGACTGCATTAGCCTTATTATGTCTGTCTATAACTTCCACCTATAGCGTGACTAATAACATGATATTATGGGGCTGAATAATTTCATTCAATAAAGACCAGATCGGATCTGCTTCAGATACAATAATTTTAAAGTATTAGAAGTATATCATTGAGTATTGTGGTACAGCCCTATACCTCATTGTTGATTTTATCCATAGTTATAACTAATGATCAGTCAAAACCAATTAAATCTAAGCGGCATTCTAAAGATGGGAGATAAATAATTTAGTTTCAACTTTCTTAGATAGCACACGATTTGATATATCCCACTTGTATATGTAGGGAATATAGTCTTAGCTGTATATATTTTGATAGTAGCCTCATGTATAGTAATTACTAATAGCCGTTTGGAGTTAAGTAGTGTGGAAACTACGGGCGCTGAATAATTTCGTTCAATAATATTGAATTTTGAAGTAGAAGATACATATCATCACTAGCAGAGTCACCATGTGTTGGTAGTAAAACCATACACAGCGTTGTCTAATATTCAGTTCGCAATTATTAATTTTAAGTAGATTTTAAACCATATCCACATTTAAACGTTTGGGTATATAACTATATTTTGATGTACTCTGTACTATAATTTTAATGTATAGGGAATATACTAATGACTACGGTATAGTTGTTATACATATAAATATTAGTTATTACTATAGCAATAACTAATAGCATATCTTAATTGATTGGATCACATATTGTTGAAATTATTTAGGCTGAATAATTTCATTCGACAACGCTGTTTTGAACCCATAGTTTTAAAGAATAAATATATACCAATAACTATAGCAGAATGTCTACATGTTAACGTTAGTTTCATAGTATATTACTGGGTAATAGTTATCCAGTAATGATTAAATCCATCTAGTATGTAAACTACAGGAGCTGAATAATTTTATTCAAAAATTATTGGATTATGTTTCGTTATACTGGAGTTTAAACTGCTAGGAATGTATTAATTACTACAGTGTAATCATTCCACATCTCACTGTTAGCTATACCCATATCAATGACTAGTAGCAACTCTTAATTGATTAGATAACAGTATTGTTGAAATTATTAAGGCTGAATAATTTCATTGGATAATTCTGTGATTGAATCATCTTTAGATGTACAGAATATTTCAATAACTGCATACCCGAGTAACTACATGTTAACATGAGTTCCATAATATGACTGAGTAATAGTTATCCAGAAAGGATTGTGTAATATGTAAACAATGGGAGCCGAATAATTTTATTCATAAATTCCTAAACCTTGTTTCGCTATATTGAAGTTTAAACTGCAGGGAATATATCAATGCCTTCAGTGTGGTCTTTATACATGTTAATGTTCGTTATACCAATATCAACGATTAATAATACCTTTTAATTGATTGGATCACAGTTTTGTTGAAATGTTCGTGGCTGCATAATTTTATTCTATAATTCCGTGATTCAACCCTCTACACAGTTTTAAAAATCAAGAATTATAGTAAAGGAACAAGGTGCTAACTTTAGTTCCGTGCTAGTGAGTAATAGTTATCCAGAAATTATTATATTTAGGTAGTTTATATACTATAGGAGCTGAATAATGTTATTCAAAAGTTCCTAAACCGTATTTCGCTATGCAGAAATTTAAGTTCCAGGGAATATATAGTAAGTCATTATAAATTTGAGTGTTAGTTATACCCATAGTAATGACTAATAGCTACTCTTAATTGATTGGATCGCAGTATTGTTGAAATTATTGAGCCTGAATAATTTTATCCGACAATTCTGTGACTGAACCCTCTTTAGATGTACACAGTTTTTAAGAACAATATGACGAACTATAGCAGTGTAACTATTAGTTAACAATAATTTAATGATAGTAGTGAGTAATAGTTGTTTCAAAATAAGTAAATGTATATATTGTGTAAAACGATGGTAGCTGAATAATTTTAGTCAAAACTACCCGGATACTGTTTCACTGTATCGAATTATTAGCTGCAGGGAATATATGAATGAATACAGTAGTGTGCACTCACAAATTACTGTATCAAAGTAATGGTCATACCATGGGCTGAATAAATGCATTTCTAAATAGTTATGCGGGTACATTTAATTTATAAGCACAAGTTGTATATGATGATCTATAGTAGGCTCTGTATGGTGACGTGAGTTTCATCCTTAGAAGTGATGAATAATTACTCAAAAACGATTAACTCTGTGCATTACTTATACCATAGGACCTTCTTTGGATCTAGCCAATTTTAAAGTTAAAGGAATCCACGGGTGACTTAAATATGGTCATTATATGCCACCCATAACTGTGACTCATAGTCAGTTAGAAACAATGGAATCAATCTTTAAATTATGGCGGCTGAATAATTGCAAGGGATACTTCCATGATAAAGACTGTTTCAGTATATCTAAATTTGAAGCGCAAGGGATGTCAGTTACTACTGTGAAATCTCTATTATTTGTAGTAACTCTGTAGTCATAGCGGCCACTAATAGTCAATCACAATTATATGAATTTATGTAAGAAGATGAAGTCAGAATAAGACCATTTAATAACCTCGAATTATATAAACATCTTTGGAACAAGTTCAAGAAACAATAGGATTCAAAGTATAGTATATGAACTACAACCATTTAAAACATTTTATATATAAAGTGTTTTTTTGGTAATTTTAATAATTGCATTATTTACAGACGTGGTCGATGAAAGTAAGTTAACGTCAAGAAATTTCTTTCATACTGTAGCATTCGACCAAAATTAAGAGCAATGCACCGTTAGCTTAAAGAAGTATTAAATACTTTGTAGTCAATTGTAGGTACATTATTTGTAGTGTAACAATGGAAATCCCACTCCTGTAAAAGCTCTTCGTAATCCGATTATACGAGGTATATTTTTGAGCAGCTCTCAGATATACACAAGTGGATAACTTCCGTCGTTATGTATTCATATGCGGTCCACAGTAAAAAAGTTGAGCAGCCTATTGTGTATCGAGAACAGTGGTAGTTGCTTAGTATTCAGAGCGCTGCTTTTTGTTATATTTAATCCTTGGTTCTAATCTACTGTCGGAAACTTTTATCTCTAGTTAAATGTACGACACCAGTTTGTAAATGCGCCGAAGAATGCATGCTGCAGTTGCCAGCTAACAGTGAATGCTTTATGTGCTTTCCGTGCAATGACAAAAAATGTATGAAGAGCAAATGGGAAGTTTATTGTTAATATCGCTGGGATTACACATTGGGATATCAAAAACATTAGGATAGTACAACTTCTATTGACTGTAAAATAAAACTAATTTATCGATGTTTAATTTAATAGAAAAAAATAATAGTTTATTTGATACACGCCAAGAACTACAGTTTGGTTAATTTTACTAAAGTTTATAATCATTTTCAGAAATTCATATTATAGTCCGTCTCAGAGATTTACCTAGCTATTGGATTAAGGCAAAACTGCACAATTTTAAATATCGAATGCATGCTGTTTAGTGCCGTATTTATTTTTATTCATTTTTAACATTTAGACAATTTACTATAGAATTAATTCTACAATGATCTAAATCAGGGGCCGGCAGCCCGCGGCCTGCATGCGGCCCTCTAGGACCTTTTGTGCGGCTCGCATAGTTTCGCCGAAAACTATTGGATTCATTAATTGTGAAACTGATTATACAATATTGAATCTGTGATGTGGTGTACTAGAACCTAACACAACCCCAATAATTCGCAGGTACTCGCCGGAAAAATATTGACCACCATTCCAGCTGGCATACTGAATTGAGGGAACCTCGCCACCCCGACTCGAATGACCTTCCCGCAAAAGCGGATTTAGGTTTTCGTACATCGAAAAATATACCACTTGCCGACTTGTAGGTTAACATAGCGTCAGCGAAATTGTTTGCTCTGTATGAATGAGTCATCTATTAATGATTTAAATACAAAACAAAAACAAATATTTCTGCTAAAACTCAAAATTTACAAATGTTCTGGTGTATTATACCAGACGCCCGAGTAGTTGCCCGTCTAGCTTCAATGCATTACTTAAATACCAAGGAAATATGAACACTCTTAATAGTTTACCTTCTACATTGAGATACGATGTGACTAATAGGCCGGAGTTCTTTTCTTTAATTTTCTATTTCTACAATTTCTTATGGCATGTTTTGAATATTAAATTGAAGATGTTTTAGGTAAATTAGGTGTAAGACAAAAAATTAAATGGGGTTTTCAATTAACTACTACCTTGTTCTGTAAAGTAGGAAGACAGTTTAAGTATTTCACAATTATAATTGTGTATTGTTTACAAATTATATAAGCAGATGCTAAATAATGTGTATATATGACCGTAATCCTGTTGTATTATATTAGGAAATATCGGGACAAAAACAACTAGCTGTGTTTTGAACACAACCCTGTTTGATCGCCGGAAATTGACTTTTATTCTAGCTATATCAATACATAAAATGCTTTAACATCACGGAATATCGTATTTGAATCCTTATTTTGACATTTTTTAAATATAATTGTATAATTATGTGTGATTTAGAGAAATAAGGTATAAAAAATATCCTGAATTTTAGTTTAACTTCTGCATATTGCATATGGATTATTAAACACTGCATGAGCCATAATCCATTCAACAATTTTGCGAACGCCACTGGGTAAAATGTCATTTATTCATAAATATTCTGTGCCTTTGAGCGAAAATCACTGTAGCAGCTCCTTCGTTTGACAGCTGTCGAGTGACAATATTTTATTATGTGCGTTAAGCGCAGACATTGATTTTGTTTTCCACTCGTAGTGAAAAAGTACGTACATTTTCTGCATATATTTCTAGACCAATTGGTATAAAACTGGTTTAAGCAGAAGATCTTTGAAGGTGATGTTTGAACTAATAGATATTTATTAAATGTAAGTTCGAGTTGTGAAAGAAAATGAGTCGTTTTGTTTTCGTAGAAGACATAATTTCACTCACGTACTTCCTGCAAACCTTTACTGTTACTAACGAACATGGCGACACGTACCGGCGTGGGTGGCGATAGCTACAAAATCACTTGTTGGTAGATCGTCGCGTTTTCTTCCACTTTTATTCATTTAATTCTTAATTGCTACCGCATGAATTTTTATGGCCGCTGCTTGATATTCCTGCTGTTAAAGCTAACGGTCATTTTTTTCTAGGACATTGCCGGAGAACGAAAGAGGTAGTGCGTGAAGGTTACTGTCTCCAACTTTCTTTTTGTTCACGAACGTTCGGAATGAGGCATTATTTGATTCCTTCTAATTCAGTTCCTTCCACAGTTATACCTTCCTTGTTTTCCTTGGTCGGAAAATATGCGGGGTGCTTTTATCACGTCTCGTCTGCTATTGGTTTCGATTTTTCTGTCACAATTTGTTGCTTTGAACAACTTTTACGCTTTTGTTCAAGAACCGCCTCTAAAGCAGGAACAGTTATTTACGAACCCGGGCTCTATTTTCTGCCAAGCTATCGTTATAGATATGCTAGATAGAGATACATAAATATAATAACGGGCCGATCACAACATACAAAGTGAACGTATATTATATTGGCGAGGTTGTTATTTCACTAGAGGGGTTTCACAATTTGTAGCAGACATTTTCGTGTGAAAACAATTTTGTAGATAAAACAAGCAGACTGTTTATGGGTTGTTACGTACTTTAACGAAACTGCTGACAGCTAAGGAAATTCAGTATAAACGTCTTTTGGAATTCACAGAATTATGTAAAACTCTATTAATAATTCAATATTTCCTTAAAAAATTATTAATTTAAACATGTTTCCATAGACGTACATATATTATTTATTTAAATCAATATATAGCAAAAACTACTTAAGTAGAAACTTTTATGAATGTTTTTATTGCTTCTGATGTTTAGTATTGTTTTGTAGGAGTATTTATTAAATTTTTTATTTTATATTATTCATTAATTTAATTTTGTGTTTCTTATTATTTATTAATTCCTTATCTTCAATTATTGTTTGTTCAAATATTATTGTCATTGTATGAATTGGGAGGGTCAGCTACCTCACATGCACTTACGCCACATAGGTTGGCCCATTGTGCTGCCTCCCCAGCAGCTCCCCAATTTGGACATCACCCAAGCCATCCAATCCTTTGGATGTACTTGAGGGCATCCGCAACTGGGGTGTTCCTGATTTCGGTCATATCAGGCCATAAGTCGCCCAACATCGATCCTCTGATTGTTGCGACAGCTGGGCAGTGACACAGGACGTGTTCTGCCGTCTCGTTATCCCCGTTGCATCCTGGATTGTTTGGGCTGTCCGTCAATCCCATCCTGTGTATGTGTCGATTTAGGGTGCCATGTCCAGATAAGATACCTACGATCAGTGGAAGGTTCTTTCGGGACAGTTTCACACAATATTTGGCTGTATTTGGTGAGGGTGTACTAATAGCAGCCCTTGCATGACGACAACTTTCAGTGTTTACCCATCTTCGTGTGAAGTTTTTTAGGGTTTCCTGGTATAGTATAAAGCTTAATATTTTCAGGGATATAGGAATAACGGGTCATGGTCTCGCAATCTCATCAGCCTCCTCATTGCCGTAGTTTCCGCCATGTCCTTTCACCCGTATAAGGGAATGACATTATCTTTTGATATATCGTCGGGATCTTCACGGCACTGCGGTACCACTCCTAAGGTAATTTGACCACTTCCCAGGGCTAGTAAAACGGTACTGCTGTCACTGTAGATACCAATACGTTGGTTCTTGAATCTTGATCTGTCGTTCAAGAATTGCATTTGGACCATGCATTATTCCCACTACCTCCGCTTGAAAGACAGTAGCAATTTTGCCTAGTGATGTACTGTGGAGAAGGTTAAGGTCATCGGAGAAGACTTCAGCACCCGTTCCATGCTTTGTTTTAGATCCGTCGGTAAAGATGGATATGTCCATATGCTGGGTTGGCTCAGCATTGGCATAAACACTGGAGTGTCTATTGAAGGTATATTGTGGAGGGAGGTAGTCTACCATTGAGTCTAGAAGAGGGGTCTTGACAACCTCATCCAGGATGCGTGTATGTCTGCCTCCCCTGCATGTTGTGTGCCACAGACCCTTATGGCGCAGCCTCACAGCTAGTTCCTCCACAAAAAGGTCAAACATCGGTTTCTCCTATAAATGAAAGTAACAATTTTCTCATATTTTTATACTGTTTAAAAGCTTTTTTTGACCTTTCAGATTATGTGCTTCAACGTAATTGTTTCCACAATCTTAAAAATATATACTTTAACAACTGTATCTGTAAATAAGATTCAATATTGTTCAGAATTTATTGGGCTAAATCTACGCCAGAATTTAATATTATATTATAATGTTTTAATAAAATAATATTACGGTTGTCTAATGTGTGATCCTCACCACATCACCACGTGGCATTAATTCGGCACGCGACAACCGGGTGTGGAAGCAAGGATACGGGAGCTCTGACCTTCCGTCTTGCATGTCAAACCCCTTCATGGGGTGTAGAACCTCACCATTATTAGTATTATTATTATTAGATCCTGATATCGATAAATAGTGAGATATGAATAAACATCAATGGGCTGATGATTATCAATATGTACATTTATCGATTAATTAATAATCGATTTTGGGTTTACAAATATTTATAATTTCTAGATACAATATGAAATATATAAAGATAATTTTATAGAAGGATTAACTATTGCTCTGATAAGGCTATAGTTGGCACACGACTAAACGATATATAACTTACAAGTTTCACACTTGCCAAAGCCGGGTTGGAGAATTTCTGTGTGGGGGTTGCAGTACTAGATCTTTATTTTGATTTGTTGGAGTGCTTGGGTTTCAAACCTACATCAGACTATCCACTATCTATATGTAATATCTACTATACTTCGATAAATACATACGCTCTTCTAAATAAAGTCTATTTGTAGTTTTTGTTTGAAATTGTCTCATAATTCTTGGTCTATCTGTTAATACTTTCCTAGTATGTTGCAGGGTTTTAAGATTTGTTGATGGTTTCTTCTTTTTCTAGCAATTTTGTATAAGTTTAAACTGTTATCAATTAAGACGCCCATATCTGTTACTTAAATCCCTCCAGTGGCGCCTCTGGCGTTCGTTTACTAATTCATGCCGCACGTTACGTAGCTTTGTTACTTTATTGGGTATAGAATTTGAATCTCGAGGGAGTTACGATGTTGAAGTTGTTATTGCGTCGGGTTATGGATGCAATTCAGGCCACGTTCTATCCGCAGGGGTGACACCTAAACAGATTGACTTTATTTCATGTGCCGCGTCATGCACAACTTCCGCCCATGCAGATGGCCGTCGTGACTTATGCTCTAGGTGTATCTGATGCATTTCCTTTGTAATTTTTCTCCACGCAAGAAAAAATTGCGAGAAAATAAGGGCCGTTTATTAGTTATCAGTGCGAGTTTATGGCCAGGGAGAATCTGCTGATCTTGTCCGAATTTGAAAGTTCCTAATTTATGGCGTTTATTAAATCTCTCTCTCTCTCTTTTTCCGAAACTTCATTTGTATTAATGACCGGCAAAATTTGTGCTTGCTCAGAGTTATGTATATCCTGAGAGAGTGTAAATAGCCAAGGGAAAAGTTTATATGAATTATGGAGGAACTTTCGGTATTCGCTGCGATTAAGAATGATTTTTGCAAAAATGCACGTACAGATTCTTTGTTTTCGCAAGACAGGGTAGAAAGAAAATGTTTGTGTTAAACTGACTTTTCTGGCATGTTCCTTAATGATTTTTCATCTTTAACTGGGAAATTTCCTCGCACGAGATCTGTAGGAGGAATTACATCAGCCCACGTCGTCTTTTACAACCAACCGAACACTAAATTAATTTTTCCTGTAAGTGGTTATTTCCGTTTGTATAATTTAATATCAAGACCGCGCAGGTCTTGCACATGGCACAGAAATTATGGGATTTGCACAAATAAGATACTACAACCGCGTCGCTTTTTGGTGCATGTTCGACTTTTGGCACTTTTTTAACCATGACGCTAGTAATTTGATATCAGATTGTAGTATCACTTACAGAAATTAAATTAAGGAGTCTTCTGGCTCACGAAACTTCCTCCGCGTCTCTTTTGCGCTATCATGTTTCCGACGTAACTTGTATTTATTAGTTTTATGTTTTGTTGGGTTAATTATTTTCGTGCTTCGCGACATTTTATCTGTTGGCTTGAAATTAAATAAGTATACCCGATGGCAAGAGAAGTTTACGAAAATAAATAGAATAAAACGTTTCTAAAATCGTTGTTTTCAATGGAATAATCTTATCACGATTCGTACAAAATGCGGGGTTTCTACATAAATATAAATATTATACGGAGTGGTTATAAACGAAGAAACTTAATTTGGGGTTGCCTTTAGAAGAAAACCCGCCTACCTCTGGTTGAACTGTTGGCGATACAGCGACAGAAAATTCAATTCTTGTTTTGCAGGTAATCAAAGATGCGCAACGTTTATTCCGTAGGAGATTAAAATTAAGATTTCTTTTGATCGTACCGTATAATTACATTACACACGACATCTGTTCTATACTTCCGCCATTGGTCTACTGTACATATACGTCCATAAACATACACATTTAAGTGCTGCAGGGTTGTCAGTTTAATTTAATTCTGAATATGAACACAGTGTGGCACTTTCAAGAAATGACAGCTGAATGTTCCTTCTACATTGTGTTCTTGTAAGTTTGATTAATGTAATGTAGGGAATTATATGCTTCTTAAATTAACAGCTACAGAGGGTAATTAATTATCAATTGCAGTCAAATGCATGCACGCTGTGCGTTTTCTTTGCACAAAACGCGTTGTGCAATTTTTGTTGCATTTATGGCGTGGAAAACTAGTAGGGAAGCCTGGAAGTGACGAAAATTAATGTGTTTTTCATAAATTTTAGTATTTAATAAATGAAGCTAGGATTTATATGTGTGTGTTGGTTTTGTTTGTAGTAAAAGTATGCAGAAGTAAATTGAAAATATCTTTTATCGACAAGTGAACTAGATAAATGATTTCTAAAGTGCATATAAAAGCATATTTTTAATGTTCGTACGTATGTATATGCATGTTTCTGATCATTTGAATAAACATACATATTTTTTGCAGTAGGTGAACTGAATTATGTAAATACATATATTTAGTTTGAATTTTGTAAATACTAGAGTATATTGGTTTTTAGATATGTTTGATGTACATTTGAAAATTATATGTACTTATTTGCTTTATTGCACATAAATGTGTCTGACAATTTTATCTGCATAGGCATGTGTATGCGTATATTAATATTTATATTCTGAAATTCATGCATATTTTTACATGTGGTACATATTTTGCTCATATGAATGTTTCTGTAACATATATGGAAGCATATTATAACAATCGTTTGTGCATATATTTGTACACATAAACAAGTTTTTTTATGCTAAAATGTTGTACAAGTACTTATTTCAAATCAATATGTAAATATATACTTAAACGTGTATGGCAGTGTATTGCAGTATTAAGTGCACATTGTACATGATTACCCAATGCTAATATATGCATAGTGTGATAATATGAAAGTTTCTGTAACATAAATGTGAACATGTGATGACAATTGTTGGTGTATGTAAACAATTTTTTTAAGCCAATTTGTTGTACAGCTTATATAAAACAATACTTTCTGCTACTATATGTGCATTTTTATGATAAAGTGTTATACAATTACATACTTTAATCAATATGTCAATGCTTATTTAATACGCGTATGGTAGTGATACTGCAGTATTAAGTGCACATTTTACAGGGTTCTTTAATTCTAACATGTACATATTTTGTTAATATGCAGGCTTCTGTATCATAAATATGAACATATTATAATACTTCTTGGTGCATATGTATGTGCACATAACCAAATTTTTTAAGTCAAAGTGTTATACATTTATATCTGTTAAATCAGTATGGAGAAGCATATTTAATACGTGTATGGGGTAGTGATATCACAGTATTCTCCAACACTAATAAATGCATACTGTTTTAATATGAAAGTTTCTGTATTCTCAATGTGAGCATTTTATGACAATTGTAGGGGCACATATGTGTGCATATTAGGAAGTTTCTTTTTGCTAAAGTGTTGTACAGTTACATATTTTAATCAGTATGTAAATGCATATTTCATGCATGTATGGTAGTGACACTGCACTTCAAGTACACATTTTACACGATTCTCAAACACTAATATATGTACATATCTTCATCATATGCAGGTTTATGTAACATAAATGTGAGCATATTATGACAATATTTAGTGATTATATATGTACATATACATAGATAAGTTCTTTTATGCCAAAGTGTTGTACTGTTACATATTTTAAATCAATATGTAAATATCTATTTAATACGTGTGTGGTACTGATACTGTAGTATTTATTGCACATTTTATACAATTCTCGAGCACTAATAAGTACATATGTGGTTAATATGTAGGATTGTATAATATATATGTGAATATAGTGTAACACTTTGTTGCATATACATATATGTGCATGTAAACACATTTATTTGCCGAAATTGTATGCAGTTGCATATTTTAAATCAGTATGTAAATGCGTATTTAATAGGTGGATGCTAGCGATATTACAGTATTTAGTGGACGATCCTCTAACGCTAATATGCACATATTTTGCTAATCTGCAGTTTCTGTTACATAAGTATGATCTAATTATGACAATTTTAGGTGCATATATATATATATATATATGTGAGCATATTGATAAGTATTTTGTGCCGTGTTGTATAGTATCACATTTTAAAACAATATAATATTATTTTGATAGTATTAAGTGCATATATTACACGATTCTCTAACTATGTTCATATTGCTACTATGTGCATATTTTGCTACTTTTTTTAGTACACATATATGAATATATCGTCCATACTTTCAAAGCATCAGGTGCATAATATTGTTTATTTAAATAAACATTTGCGCATATAAATACCTGTTTAACTTTGTACCTATATGTACGGTGCATATTTTGAGAATATAATTAATAACTTTTAATAGCATCTATGTATGACATTCTGGAACATTATAATATTAGTACAACTATTGCTTAAAATTTTTTCATATTTTATAATTACAGATTTATATAAATGCATTCTAAATAGGTGCATGTATATGTCTGACAATATAAACTACATATTTAATTCGTTTAGTTTAATTGTTTGCATTAGCAATCTGTATAAAGTTTTACATATTTTTATATTTAATTGTTTTTGTAGCATTAATAAACACATAATTTGATAATTTCAGCCTCATATCGCTTGTGTATGTGCATATAAACACAATTATTATGCCAAACAGTATTCATATTTTTACAGTTTCGTACATAAATGCATATTTGTTAATTTGCGGTACATATTTTAATCATTTAAAATCTGCTTATACGGTTTAATTTAATAATCTAATAAACGTTTTAGGAACATATATAGTAATTGTACAATTATTATACTTTCGGTGCCCAAATTCTTCATATTTTCACAGTTGTAATTGCATGAACATTCTTTTCCTAATAAATAAATAATTGCTTGAAATCAGGTTAAGCGAGAGCCAAATCTTGTTTTATACTTTCCTAATTTTATTTACATTGTAAAAAATTGATACGGAAACAATTTTCTACAATCGCAATTCAAGGTATTGCTCTTAAAATTTCACTTTATGTGTTTTTTAAATTCTTCTGCTCAAGTACTTAATTGCTCTCTGAGAGTTTATTTACTTGACTGATTTTAGATCGAACTCTAATTGCCATTCTGTTAATAATTAGTAGCGCTTCAGTAAATTCCAGCCTTTGTATTATTACGGAAGTACCATTTGTTTGGTACCGAAGGCTGCCTAACGAGGTTCCAGGAGTAAAAACAAGCTTTTGCCCATAGTAACCTGGAAAATGCAAATTTTTAAAAACAGAGCTTAGTAAAGGCATGTTGTAATAGCTTGGTGAAGGTGTGACTTTTGTATGCTAATGCTGTGATCTTTTGAATTCAGCCTGGGATAATGTTATTTTATACTTGCAGCTAAATCGTGGAAGTACAAGGCTAGTAATTACTTTTTCTGTCGTAGATGATAATTTCGAATTTATTGTGGTTAAAGCCGCTTTCGTTTGACTTTTAACGGAATCATAAACTGTCAGATGCTGTAGAAGGCTTAGCTTAAAGAACTGTATCTGATGGAAATTCTAATTTGTTATATAACAATAATACGTTCTCTGTTCAAAATACAGGCCATGAAATTGTTGTAGGCTTTAAATAATTTATAAAATTATCATGTACTATTTTAGTATTTAAAAGTTGAAACATTAAATTTTAAGTGTACTATTGTTTATATCCTTTTCAACTCAATCTTCTTCTATTTCAAGGGCCTGTGGTTGCCTCTATCATGGATTAACGGGTAGTTGTAGGGTAGTTTTCTATATGCAAAAGTGATCAGGTTGAAACCCTTAGTGTGACAATTATTGCTTTCAAATTTGAGATGAAAATGCAAACATGTTTCTTTTATTCCTGTAAATATTACAATTTCCCATGCTGTGTTTTAACAAGTTTGAGCGGCGATTAAATGATATGGCATTTGAGCTCCGGGATCCCGTAAATTCCGATTCGCATTCCCGCATTCTCCCTCAGAACGAATTCTTTCCCAGAATTGGAAATATCCGACAAGCCGGAAATAATTTTTTACACCACTGATTCCCTGATTCTTTACGGACGCTAAAGATACCGAAGGTTTGTTTGCTCACGATGGATTAATATCACGCCTTTGGGTCATTTTTAATTTTAGGGATACAAGTTTTTGTGGCTTAGGGGGAAGTGGATAATGACGTTTCCGAAAAGTGGTTTCCTGAAGGAGATATAGTAGAAAATGTACAAATCATCAGGAATGTTGCAATAACGGGTATTTTGTACCACTCGTGTATTTATGATAATATAATTTATTTAGAAGAGAAGATTATTATTGCAAATAGCAGTTCGCAAAGAAATAAACGTAGGAGTATTTGCTTTGAAATAGTCAGACAGTGTTGTCTAATGTATTTTTTATACTAAATATAATAGCTTTTACTACAGTTTACCCATTTATGAATTGATAATAAGATTTACTTAATTATCAGAAATTTTGCAACAGTGGGTGTTTTTACTACTCGTATATTTTTGATAATAGAATTTATTTAGAAGAGAAGATTATTATTGCAAATAGCAGTTCGCAAAGAAATATACGTAGGGATATTTCCCTTGAAATAGTCGGACAGTGTTGTCTAATGTATTTTTTATACTACGTATAATAGCTTTTACTGCAGTTTACCCATTTATGAATTGATAATAAGATTTACTTAATTATCAGAAATTTTGCAACAGTGGGTGTTTTTACTACTCGTATATTTTTGATAATAGAATTTATTTAGAAGAGAAGATTATTATTGCAAATAGCAGTTCGCAAAGAAATATACGTAGGAATATTTCCCTTGAAATAGTCGGACAGTGTTGTCTAATGTATTTTTTATACTACGTATAATAGCTTTTACTGCAGTTTACCCATTTATGAATTGATAATAAGATTTACTTAATTATCAGAAATTTTGCAACAGTGGGTGTTTTTACTACTCGTATATTTTTGATAATAGAATTTATTT
>JABXWE010056202.1:0-12942 GCA_014611495.1 Limonius californicus | reverse complement strand
CGATTTAAGATACCCCCACGAAAAAGGTACAACGGAGTCAGGTCAGAGGATCGCAGAGGCCATTCTGTTGGATCACGACGACCAATCCATCATCGAGGATACGTTGCATCGGGATAATTGCGAACACGTCTGCTAAAATGCGGAGGAGCGCCATCTTGCTGTAATATGATATCCATGTCAAATTCGTTTGGATTACTTTCAGCAATCTCAACTATTAAAGGATGGATCAGGTTTTCCAGCATGTTCAAGTACAATTCCCCAGTAAGGTTTCCGTCGATAAGTAAGGGACCTACGGCATGGTCGCCAAATATTCCTATCAACACATTCAATTTTTGCTGAAATTGTGTGTGACCTTCCTGGAAAACATGGGGATTTTCATCGCACCAATATCTTACATTCTGCCTGTTAACAAATCTATTTAAAACAAATGTGCATTCGTCACTAAAACAGATATTGTAAAGTTTCTTGCAATGGTTTGGGTCATGACCTCACAAGATTCAATGCGTCTATCCGGATCATTTTCAATGAACTTGTGTAAAATCTTCATTTTGTATGGATGAAACTTATGCCGTTTTAAAAACATTTTGAGAGTGGTCGCTGATACATCACATATTGCAGCTACATGTGAAGTTGATTGCTGAGAATGTACTACCATTTCATCGACTATCTGAATTAGTTTGACTTCTTAAATTGCGGGTCGTCTAGGGTTTGTCCTGTTTTGCACACTTCCAGTGTTAATAAATTTTCGCACAAGTTCTCTTAAATACGTCCTCGAAATAGGACGGTCGGGAAAATGATCATTAAATATTCTTTCGGCTTCGTGAAAGTTTCGATTGGCTTCAGCAAAAATAAAAACTGCGTTTTTTCCTGCATAGTTCGAACATTCGCCATAATTATTGTTAGTATCACCGGTTTTAACGCTCAATATTTAAACGTGAGCAAACACAATAATTGAATGAAAGTGATAGAACAGAAAGACTAATTATTTCTTATTATTTACTTCTGTTGTTGCGCCTCCTTAATTTTATTAAGCGTTTTGCTTAATATCAGATGCAGATAATTTGGAAGTCCGTCGTTTGTTTGTGAATCTATAAAATTTTCCCAAAATATAGAACTATACTCTACCCAAAGAGATCTTTCAAATGAGGTGTCACTAGCCGCCATTTTTAAAGTTATAAAATTTTAATATGGGCTAAAAAGTATAATTTAGACTCCCATTCAAGCACACAAAATTTTGTGAAGAAATATCAAGTCGTTCAAAAGTTAGCAGTGGGGGGGAGGACATTTTACGACCGCATTGTATTCTTGTTCGTTTGGTAAGCCCTTCGCTAATAGTCTGTATTTCAGATTAGACGTTAAATTGCAGATTCCCTGCAATCTCACCGTAATTCTGGAGAGAAGCATGTCGCAGAGAAGCGGCCGATGCCCAGCAGTGGGATGAAGAGGCTGTCAACGAATACCATTTAAAATTATGTACAGTAAATTTCTGCAACCAATTTCAAAATATAGAATAAATGTTTAAACGAAGTACATTGGAGTACGTATTGACAGGTAGTATCTGTTTATAGAGGATCTACACTCTACAGTTTTAGCTTGAATTAAATTATACAATGCTCTACTGTGCTACATTATGATACCCTTCTGTACTTGTTGCATCTATTGTTTAATTGTGTCCTTTTATGAAGAAGACCATTTTTTGCTAAACCGTACATTTCACACTTTCTATTTAGTTTCTGTTTCAACTTGAATCCGCAGAACAAACACTAGGAGAAGATCTTATTTATAACAATAAACATCTACATGAATAGCTACGGACATTTACAGCGTAGATAACTCACATTTCTACACGGTTCAGATAGGTCGTAATAAAATTATGACAGTCAATGAAATAATTAACAATAACGGTTTATATCCTAGAACTTTTTCTATCAAATGTCCGACCTGTATTACCATACCCCGCCCAGCACTTTTTGTTGCATTATTAACATAGACTAATTTAATTTAATTTGGAAAACGCTTGGTAAATAATTATACTACTAATTAAACTACATAAAACATATATTTGCAAAGATTGGTATCCTTCTATGTAGAACGTGATTTATCTCAAAATGAATGCAAACGTCATTTTTCGTAAGCCACTCAGAAATATTTTGTTGAAGCTGTCTGCATGGGAGTGGTAGTAGTAAAAGATTATGGGAGGCTGAGATGCCCAGCAAGTAGCCGAAAATGGACCCATGGACCCTTTTTACTATGTAACTCCTGACAGCCTCTCAATCATCCAATAATGGATTGGACTTCAATTGTTGGTTTGTTCAAGGGGTATTCTTCATCCAAGTTAATTTAGTTAGTTCAAGTTCCTGCTTAAGACGGCAGCTTAGTTGCCGAAATACGTATTTAGGTGTTCTAAATATCGTGGTGATAAGAGGTTCTCCAAAGTTTATTTAATCACTACCTTCTTTCTCTTTCTCTCCTTCCTCCTCTACGATTCTTGAGCAAACCTTTCTGACATTCTTAAAAATGCCAGGGTGTACGTCCATGCGAGGGAACTGAACTCTGTACTGTAAAGCATTGCCGGGCTGAAAACTTTATGACTCAGTCGCATTCGCACCTCGTATTCTCCTAGAAAGTGGCAGATGGTTTCCTCTTGCCCCCCGTAAGCCTAACATAGCGGGTCGTCCCTACACCTAGGAGGCTTAGGTGTCTTCTGAGCTTACAGTAACCAGACCGCTTTAGATTGTCCTGGTTCGGCTATAAAGACCTTCCTTCGTCTATATCTCCTGAGTCTCCTCCATTCGTACTTCAGCCTCACGTGTGTCCATTCGATTAGGGATAATGTGACCTGTTGCCTTGAAAAACCTAGAAAGGGTTCCGGTTCCAGGCAGGTTTCCTCAGCTCCAAGCTTGGTAAGCTTATCTGCCTTCTCCTTGCCGAGGATTCCTCAGTGTGCCGGTACCCATACCAGTTTTAATTTGTTCAGCCTTGCGACTTTTTCAAGAGCGTCTTCCGCATTTCTGAACGAGGGCTGGCCTCGTCTTGGGTTAGCAGATGGCTTTAAGCGCCCTTTGGCTGTCGAAGCAGATGTATACCACTTGCTTTACTTCTGGTAAAACCTCTTCCTTGGTGGAATACCGTGGTATACTACCCAGGTGCGAAAATCTCCTGTACCTCTGGTTCTCCCAGTCGCGAAGACCAGCCTAGCATCCGCGTATATCTGTTCATAGGATCCTGCAGTGGTAAGTCGCTCCATAAGGCCGTCCATTATCACTATTACCAGACACCATAAAAGGGGTGACAGATAGCTGCCCTAGGGACAACCGCCTTGTCTACATGGGAAATTTATCCTATAAAGTGCTCTTATGAAACCATCATTTTTCGCACCCTATTCAGAAAAACTATGTTAATGCCATTCAGATAACTATTTCATCTCTTACACTTTTCATGCTTTAGAGGGAAAAAATATTCTACTAATAACAGCCATGGGAATACAAACACTCAATACAATGCCGGATGTTCTACTACTAAGTATTAAAAAGTGCCAAACAATATGACGTAATAATCTGCAAAACATATTTTATTAATATAACGTCATTAACTTTTTAAATAAATTACTTAACAAAGGGTTAGTTGAAACAGACAATAATTAACGGTTCAGTAGATATTATTAAAAATTTAATAAATTGCCTGTAAGTATTTACACACAGAGGACCTACAATTTCAAATGAAATTACAAAGTTTTCTACATTCGCGAAATTCATAATGTTTTTTCTTTGGAAACTCTTCAGCTATGGTAAAGTGCTTGCACCATCGACAATTCGTATCTTATTTCTATCTTTAGAACCACACAGGCGTATCAACGAAATTTTAATAGACTGCGGCGGCGTACTTCTTTGTGTTCATTGTCTATTACGAGACACAGCAATCCTTTCTAATGTTTTAAAGTGTCACAGACATAGAGGACCTACATCTTAATGAGGACTTGAACCACGCAAGTGTAAACATTCTGCTCCAGAAAAATGTACTAGGTAGAATAGCTCGCTGGTTTGCCATTGCCTTGCCTTGCGAGGGAGAACGGCCGTTAAAAATCCGATGTTCCGGCACTCGGAATTGAAACCCAGACCTTCAGCATAAAAGTCTAATAGCCCACTACAACTGCTGCTCATATGAAACTCAATTGTAACATTCTCTATAATATTTTTAGCGGAATTAGAGAGGGGAGTTAAATGCATCGCCATTATTATGATGATTCATTCTGAAATTTAAATTAATACTGACAATGTGAGAAATAAATTATTTAAGTATGTCTAGGTAAATATCAAGGGTAATATAATGACTTTAATATTACAAACAAGGTTGTTTTCCGCTAATATCCTACAAAATTAAATAAAAAACTATTCAAGTTAATCGTAATAGACAACAATAAAAAGGGTATGTTATTTTTATATGACGGATTTATCTAAAGTTGCGCAGGTAGTATATTTACATAGGGAACCTACAACTGTAATTATAATTACAAAAATGATTTAAAGTCTAAATTTCAAAATCCAAGAGCTTATGACTTTAGAACATCCTATACTACTACTATTGTCTATTTTTTATTTGATGGTAATATTAATTCCTTAACTGTAAGTATTTCTCGTAAGCTCATCCTGTAGATGTATACGGAAATATCATCATTACTACTATTATCGATTTGAAAATGCATTTAACAATATAAAGGCACAAAATATATTATATCAGCAAACTTATGTGGTATTTGAAGGTTTTCATATAACAATCAACATGATGCTATCTGCTAATTCTATTTGGTATTATAATTAGTGTGGTGGTAGCTCAGTTGGTAGAGGGCTCGCTTTCTGAGTAAAACGTCACTTCTGGGGTTCGAAGCCTAAGCAGTACTATGGAGTTTTATAATAATCTTGTCCGCAACCAACCATACACAATTTCCCAATCCGGCTTGCAACCATGGGATCTTAGTGCTAAAAACGTTCCCTAGAATTCCTGTTGTTCATATTCGACGTTAAACTGTAGGTCCCCCGTATTTCTATCTTAGTGCTGAGGAGAAACACATATCAGAGAAGAAGCCGATGCCCAGCAGTGGGACAGAAAGGGTGTCAATGTCCTATATTTGCAAAATTGACGGTTTATTCAGTTTAACGTCTTCACAGACGTATAATCTTTTCGAAATTACGGAAACATTACAAATAGTTTGGCAAACACACAGCCCATAAAAATACTAAACAATAATAAATAAACAGCAAATATTAGACGTCGTTATAATTATAACGAAGTCATTCATTGTATTGACCGGAAAACTTTGAGAAAAGTTATTGTTCGAATTTGAGGTCTATTACACCATCAATTGTCTTGAATCCGCCTGGCTGTCCAATAAAATATAGATATGCCTGCCTGCGTGGGTACTTCTATTGTTTCCCCGCGCACATTGTAGTAAGGAGGAAGGACCTGTCCACGTATTCTCTACTCTGTTCGATTCTGAATTATTACCTCTACATGTGAAGCTGTTACGTAGTTTGACGGCATATGGTCCGGTCTCCTGTCACATGGAACTTCCAATGCGATCATTTTACCTCCCTGCACGTCGATTGTACTGTGAACTCTGGAATATATATAGTCCCAATCTAGCCGCCCCCTAATTACCATGTGCAGGAAAGGAAAGTCGATGAGGTATTCCAGCGAAGCGATGGGCGTTGTTCTCATTGCTCCCGTGATGCCTAGCGAGGCAAGTCTTTGAATCTTACCCAGTATTAGTTTGACTGTTTCCTGCCTGACCTTGGCCCACCACACCAAGGATGCGTATGTTATCGCTGGTCTGACTACTGTGATGTATAGCCAGTACACCATACTTGGTCTGAGACGCTATGATTTGTTATAAGTGCATCTAAATACCACAGCCATTGAAATGTATTTACCTAGGCAGGCTTAATTATAAGTTGACTGGTATCTAGTATGTTTCAAAACACAGTGAAAATTGAAAAATTGCTGGGGTAATTTCCGCCGTTTTGATGACTTTCTCTATGTGTTGGTACTGGGTAAGCTTGGAGTCTAGGATTACCCTCAAGTACTTTACATCTCCCGACAGATTATAGATTGATTAGTTGACCGCCTAGGTAGAGAGGACTCATACCCTCTTGATTCTTCATTCTCGTAAATGGTACTATAGTGGTTTGTAGAGAATCGACCTTCAAGCCTTCCTTTTCCGTCATTTGCAAATTAAACAGGTCATCCGCGTATTCTAGGGTTGAGAAACCTACGTTGCTGAGATTAATTTGCAGTCCGTCCATGACTAGATTCCACAGCAGAGGGGAGAGGACTCCGATTAATATCGAAAGAAGAAACCGATACGGCGACACTATATCCCCTAAACAGAAACTGGAGGAAGTGTTCAAACATCTACAATGGCATGTCAAAGACATATGAATCAATGGCAAACAACTAAATAATCCACGATTCGCTGATGATGTAGTTTTTATAGCCGAAAATCCAGAAAACCTGAGATAAATGATGGAAGAATTGGTCAAAGAAGCGGGTAAAATAGAGTTAAAAATGAATTCAACAAAGACAGAAATCATGTAAATGACAGATCCTCAGATAAATATCAAAAACACCCGAATAGAAACCGTTGACGACTACATATATCTGGGCCATCAAATCAAGCTAAATACGGAAAATCTACTGAAATATATAGAAGAAGAAAACTGGCGTGGATGGCATTTGGTAGGTTGGGACAAATCCTCAGAAATGAAGAATCTCTCTAAGGTTGAAAGTACAGTTATACGAAAAATGCATTCTGCCTGTGCTAACATACGGATGCCAAACATGAACCATCAGACAACACTGTAACACAAAGAACAATGAAAAGGCAGATGCTCAGAATATCCGTAAGAGACCGGAGAAGTAATGTATGGATTTGTAAAATTACTAGGTTCAAAAGTATAATTGAAACAATTACTGCCGGCTAAGTAGCTAGATTTAAAGATGGCAGATGGGCTAATGAGATCTTACATTGGACACCATATACTGGAAAACGAGGAAGGAACTACCACTATCCCGATGAACAAATGACCTGATAATGACAGCGGGTTACAACTGGACAAACGCAGAACAGAATAGCAGAATATCATCTTCACACAAATTTTTTAGGCAAACTATAAAACAAAGCGTATGTCGTAACCCTCGGGTTCAGCTAGTTCCTTTTGGTTTTGGTGGCGTTTACTGTCTAAAATTAACTTTGTTAATACTAATACTGTAGTTAGCATTATTATGAGAGTCTGTATTCTCAAACTTTAAGATTTATTTGGCTGGAAACCATTACGTCTAGGCGAGCACTTTTTATCCTCCAAGTTTAACAATTTTATAGAGCGGTAGTTCTTAACTACTGTAATTAACCATCAAATTTTTCGTAATTAAAATTCCTGAATGAATTAATTTTATCTTCATTTTTATAGTAATACCATGCAGTTTAGCATCGTTAGTTTAATGAATATTTGGTTACCACAAGCTCCGGTGCTTAACGATCGCGTTTATTAAACAGAAGGTACTGAAAGGATGAGTCCTTCCGGATACAAAAGCGCACTACGCTTTTCCGTATTTCAAGAGATAAACAAGTATTGCACGTCTTTGTGTTGCCGCTAATTGCATCCCAGTAGTGCTTTATTCACTCTAAATAATGCACTACTTTCGCTAGCTGCAATTTTTGCACGTCCTTTCAGTTGTTAACATTTTTTCATGTACATTTGCGAATCAGTGCGTGAATGTAATTTATGTGGTGGTACTGATTTCGAAAACTTGTCTTGACTTATCTTTTATTGCTTGTTGGATCATATAATGAATTTAATAGCCACTAAGGTTTTTTTAATTATCATGCAGAACAATATTGCCTCAACATATCCGTGCCTTTTTTCGAAAGATGTTGAAGCTGTGCAAACCTTTTTGCATTGATTTTGCGGAATATTCATTCAGTGAAAAATTGGACGCCCATAAAACACATGCTATGGTTGCAAGCCATAGCAATAAAGCGTTATTTAATTAGAACAACGGCCTGGGTTAATCTATCTATTACTTTTTCTAAATTTTGAATTACGATACGTACCCATGAATGGCAATTAATCACCTGCTTATGCATGCTAAAACAGCGATTATTGCAGAAGGCAACGTGTGGTCACCTTATGGTCATAGACAAGGCTTTTGGCCCAGATGAAAAATGCAGAAACCGATAAATAATCAGTGGTGACAACTTTATACGTTCAGTGGTGAAAGCCGTATACGTTAGTAGGAGTGAGCTGGTAATACTGAGACCTGGGTTACCTAATATGTCCACTTCCTATAACCAGAGCGCTACACATAAATATTTAAAGAAAAATATGGATATATACAGCGTACTCGGCCATCGCGTAAAGAAAGTGGTCAGGTCGCTACAAGAATTCCAATTGTGTGTAGCAAATATGTCTCTGACAAGCATCTCATTTGAGGAATAACCAGTTGAGCTTTTTGTTTATTCCCATTATTATTAATAGAAACAAGTTTATTAATATTTATAGCAAAAAAAAGTAAAAATTAACCAAAAAAAATTGTCAATTGCCCTCTTCTCATTAAAAGAATTTCTTCTCTTCTTCTTCTGTGTGTAGGCCAATGGCCTGTTAATTACCTACAATGCAGTAGTTAAAAGAATTTAATTGTATTTATTAGAGCACTAGAGTCTAGTAGATGTGACCGACGTTTCGTCTACGATTATAAAAGAAATCATCACTGCCATTTGAGCTAAATTAAAAAAATTACCTAATGGAGAATATTTAAAAATCTGTTTTATCTTTGATTCAACATTCAACCTGCGCAAGTATTAACAGCAGCAAATTGTCGTGAATCATGCTATTGCTATTTGTGTATGGCGATAGCTCGGCGGGAATATTTTAAATGAAAAAAAATTACTGTAACAAAAGCATTCATGGAAGTTCAATTTAACCAAGAATAATAGGCAATTATTGTTATCAAAAATATATGCTTTCTTGTCAAACTTCCTAAGGCGTGTTTATATTAAATGCAGTACATACCAATTAATAACAATACTTTTAACTTCTATTATCAAGAGAAGAATACAAAATAGAAATTGTGCAATTTGTATTATAAAGAACATCTTCAATTGTATATTTTTCCTTAATAAATTATTCTTCTGAATGAACTTAACCTTCCCGTAGTCGCACCTTTTATCTGGACACCAGTAGTCGCAGTAGGTCTCTCAGACACCTTGGTATTCTGATTTTTTACACTCATACTAATTGAGAAATATTGCTCATTACTGAATATATTTGTTTATTAGGATAATAAAACACATTCGTCACAAAATTTTAACTTCTAACTTTATTTGAAAATTCACAAAATAATAACAAATCAAAATGTACATTTCTTGACATTAACTTAATGTTTTTTGTTTTTTCAAATATTACTTTAAACATGCCATATGTCATTATTGAAATAATGAAAATAAGGTTAATTTAGTGTAAAAAAAGAATCAAATGATTTAAATCAGCTCAACCATCACCATCACCATCAGTATGTATTCACTTACAAGGACACCTCACTTGGCTCACAGGTGGTAACTCTCAAGAGAATACACCAAAACTAATGCGCATTCGTATGAGCATAAGAGAGTACTCTATCGAAAGGTACCGAAAACAACCAAGCGTAATATCAAAAAATTACAGAGTTATAGCTGAAATAAGAATTTTCAGATCTGTGAGACCCCGTGCGACTACTGGAAGGTTAATATTTAAAATGTATTCATTTTTATTTAATACATGTCAGATTTAAGAGTTAAGGCAGCGTGGTCTCCGGTCAGTACTTGGATGGGTGGCCCGAAGATTGCGTTAACGCGGCGCCTCTCTCCCACGAGGATTGATCACTATGGGAGAGTAGATCAACAACCCTCCTTATGGGGAGGAGGCCCTTGCCCAAGAATGGGATGTTGCGGGCTAATAATAATATATAACATGTCAGATTTAAAAATTCCTAATGTCATTCATAAAAACTTAATTGTATAAGTATCTGTTATATTAATTAAAATTTATTAAATATATTTAAAAATACTGTGTTAAAGAAAAAATACAAGTAATTAAGCAGAGATCCCTCACGTTGCATCCACGAGAACAAGGAAGACTCTCATTAGTGCAAACACTCTTGCTGATGGAAGAAACGTTCTAATTCCCTAGCAAATATTTTTAAAAAGTGTAGGAGGTTTACAAATAAAATACTTGAACTGGCACAAAAAAAACACAAAATAAGTAATACGAAACATAGATATTTGACACTTATTCAGGCACAATTTACTTTAATACAGTTATTGCAACATTCTAGAAGTTTTTGTAAACAGTTCGTAAAGGCGTCTGAAGGAACTGCTCCCAATCCGCTGGTTACATTTTTCTGAATATCTTCTATGTTCTGAAATCGATTCTTTTTGAGAACAGTTTCCACTTTTGGAAAAAGAAAAAAAGGTTTGTATCGAGTCAGATGATTAGGATGGGTGATTGATCTCAGGAACATCATGTTTCATGAGATATGACTTCACAATCAGCGCAGAATGGGAAGGTGCATTGCCATGCAACAAGAACTACGTTAGAAATGTACCTTGAGCAATCCGCTGCAATACTCTTTCCCCCACTTCAACAACACTGTTTTTTCGAAAAAGGCATGGTTTCGATTCTAGATTTTTGCAAACGAAACGTTTCGGGTCTAGGTAATGATTTTCCAATCTACTGCATGCTCGCATGCTCGGATGTTTCATCTCAAAACCTTACTAAAATACCCATCACCAATGACAATGCAGTTAAGAAATTTTCATAGTCGCGACGAACTCTTCTCTGATTTTTCTCTTCATTAGACTGCGCAGAAAGAACTTATAGCGGATATTCATTTTCTCAAACATTTATTTACTTACAAATGGGGTCATCTGAGGGTTATTCAACGATCTTTTACCACAATTTTAGTGATTCTTTAGACAGAATCTGCATTTTAGGATGTCGCCGTACGTCCGATTCTATGGTCATATTGATTAGCCTCATGCCCATCTTTAAAAAGTTTATCTGTTTGAAACTACTAGTATGACTTACGGTATTGTCATCGTGAACCGCTTTCAACATTTTAAAATTGTTTGTTGAAATTTTGAGTAATATACAGCCAAATTCAATATCGACAGCGTTCTGCCAGGAAACGAACCGCTGTTCGGTTTTCCCTTGACCACCATCTCTTGATAAAACCAGCGTAAGCTGCTTTATTTTTGGATTAATTTCTCGTGGCCCCAGTGTTGCAGAGCATGAAAGCAATTTACAAAATAAAAAATAACAAGCCATTATCTGTCAAATATTCTGTTTAAACATATTCCTGCAACCTACCACGCACTGTTCCCTATTCCTGCCTTGGTAACAAAAGAATCTAAAAGAATTAATTAAGTGCAGTTAACCTAATGGAATATTCTTGTTGTTCGCAGTCAACGTTAATTTTACAGCCGTCAGCTTTTCTCTTGACTCCGAAGAAAAGTAGGTAGTTGGACTGCCACAATAACAAGGACAAATTGAGTAATACGAAAGATAGATACTTGACATTTATTTATTCATAATTTACTTTAATACCGGCATTACAACGCTCTAGAAGATTTTGGAAACAGTTATTAAAGGCGTCTGAAGGAACTGCTTCAAATTCGCTGGTTACATTTTCTCAGTGTCTTCTATGTTCTGAAATAGTTTCCTCTTAAGGGCAATTTTCACTTTTCAAAAGAGAAAAATCTCTGCTCAGATGATTAGGATGGGTGATTGATGTCAACAATATCATGAGAGGTTGCTTAATCAGTGTAGCATGGGATGCGCATTGTCATGCAACAAGAACAAACTAGGTTGAAAACTGCGGTTGCACTCGAGCAATACTATGCAATAATCTCTTCTTCACTTCTACGTAGAAGGCACTATTTACTCTTTGTCCTCCAGAAACACACTCTTTCGATTCTGGATTGTTGCAAACGAAACTTTTCGGGTCATGATGATGATTTTCCAATCTACTACATGTTCTGATGTTTGCAGTTAAAACATTTTTTTAAATGTCGCGACGGGTCTGAACAATGTCTATGCGCAGTTCAATTCTACTCTGATGTTACTCATTCGTCAAACTGCGCGGAAAGAACTTCAAGCGGATGTTCCTTTTTCCAAATCTTCATCTACTTACTTAAAATTAGCGCATATTTTCCCTATTACTGTTCAACTCACCTGCCATCGATCGCAGGGTCATTTAACGATCTTTTGCTACAATTTCAGAAATTCTTTCGATCGAATCTATAATTTAGGGGATCCCCCTACCTCCGATTCTAGGGTCATCTTGAACAGCCTCACGCCCAACTTTAAAACGTTTATTAATTTATACCTATTAGTATTACTTACGGTGTTACTACCGTTAACAGTTTTCGCCATTTATAAAAGTACCGTAAAACGGGGTTACTTCGACAGGTTTTAGCTATAATTCGTGCTGTGTGAAAAAAACCATTCATCTTAAAAACTCGGCCTATGTGCCATCGTGACAATTGAACCTTTGGCTCTTTATAGCCAAAAAAATTTTTTCCCCCACCACCCCCTTCTACTTTTTTTTGTGGGTTTTTTAAGTGTCGAAGTTACCCCGTGTAGTGGGATAACTTCGACACCACACTTAATTCTACAGAATGTCGAAGATGTGTTTTTTGAGGGCAACTTCTACACCAAAATAGTAAACCATCATTAATTAGAAGCATTGGGAAATGGTTTAAAGAGCTACAATTAGGCAAATAAAACACAGAAAAACGAAAATACAGTTTATTCTTCTCAAAAACTTTGGTATGAAGCTGTTGGATATAAAAATGAAAAACTAAAATAAAATTCTTCTAACTAAACGAAAACTCCTTAAATAAAGTAACAA
>JABXWE010056195.1:0-30526 GCA_014611495.1 Limonius californicus | reverse complement strand
AGCTACATCCCTTTTGTGTGGATTTGTATAAATATGGAAAAGAAACGAATTATAGATAGTGAGTGCAGAACATTTAAAGAGCACTGGGGATATCAATATTTCGTGATTGAGATCAAGTAACAAGGCAATGTGTATAATTTGCAATGAAACAATATCAGTCCTCAAAGAATACAATATAAAACGTCATTATGAGACTGAACATTCTCAGAATTACTCCAAATGTACAGGAAGCCTACGGTTAGAAAAATATGAATCTTTGAAACGCGGGTTGAAATCTCAACAATTGTTGTTTAAGAAAGTAAATGCTGAACAAGAAGCAGCAACTCGTGCTAATTTCCGCGTGGCTCATTCAATAGCGAAACATGGGAAACCATTTACTGACGGCGAATTAATGAAGGATTGCATGATTGCAGCAGCAGAGGAAATGTGTCCAGAAAAAGCTAATTTATTTAAAAACATCAGTTTGTCAGCAAACACTGTGACTCGAAAAGTAGATGATATTGCAGAAAATATATTAACTCAATTGTCTGAAAAAAAAAACACTTAGAGCTCTTTGACCCTGGATGAGTCAATAGATGTTTCAGATACTCCTCAGGTGTTACTTTTTATTCGAGGGATAGATAAAAATTCTTAACTGTATGAAGAGCTTCTTGACGTTCATAACATTCACGGAACGACCACTGTAGAAGATATTTTCAAAGGAGTTGAAAATGCTGTCCGGAGAAACAATCTTCAATGGAAAACCTTGAAGTGTATCACTAGTGATGATGGCAAAACCATGTATGAAAAAAATTAAGATGTCGTTGCTCTGGTATCAAAGGCCGTAGAAAATGACGCTGGTTCAAAACCATTAATCGTACATTACATCATTCATCAACAGTCTTTGTGCGGAGAATGCTTGAATATGTCAGAAGTTTTCAAGCCAGTCATGTCAGCTGTCAATTATATCAAATCACATGCGCTCAATCATCGTCAATTCCGCGAGTTTATTGAAGAGATTGGAGAAAATGACTTACCTATCATATTATACTGCAGTACGCTGGTTTAGTTGCGGACAAGTTCTAACGCGATTTTTGAGCTCCGAGCAATAATCGAAAATTTCTTGAATGAAAGGAATCGTCGTCTGGCTGAGTTATAAAACAATGAGTGGTTATGGAAGGTATTATTTTATACAGATTTAACTAAACATATCAATGACCTTAGTTTAAAACTACAAGGAGAAAACCAGTTTCTGCCTGATTTATACACTCAAATTAAGTCCCTTCGACAAAAAATTGTTTCGTTTCAATCTCAATAGAACAAAAAATGTTTCACGCATTTTAATACATGCCAAACATTCAGTCAGCAAACTGAAACTCCATTTCCGGTAGATTTCTCAATTGAAGCTTTGGGTGCTTTAAAAATAAATTTATCCCGTTTTTCTGTTTTTGATGCAATTGCTAACGATATCAAGATTTTTCAAAATCCTTTTCACGCCGATATAGAAAGACTTGCCCCAGAACTTCAAATGGAAATGATTGATTTGCAGTGCAGCGATATTTTTAAAGAAAAATATTTAAAGTCATTATTGCTGCAATTTTATAAGAGTCTTCCACTCACACAGTTTGATCAGTTGCATAAATTTGCTCGGGGCTTTTTTTCCGTTTTCGGCACTACTTATCTGCGTGAAAAACATTCTCCAAAATACAGTATACAAAAAATATTTACAGATCCAAATTAACTGATGAGCATTTGAAGTCGCTGCTGATAATTTCCACTATTAAACTTAACCCACAACTGCAAACAGTTGTCAGTGGAAAGTTACAGCTACATAAATCTCATTAATCATAATTATAATGTATAATTTTATTATGTGAATTACCTATGTATATCACTTATTGTAAGTTTTTAGGATAAATCTCATATCATTAATTACAGTTAAAATGTTCAATTTCATTATGTATGTCAGTTATTGTGTTTTTTAATTGGTCGTTAAATAAAAACATCTTATTATTATTTTGTATGGTTTACTTACATTGTAAATTTTACAATGTAATCAAAATAAACTATGGCGGGCCGGATACCGGGCATGTACGACCGGATTGGTGGCGCTCGCCGGTGTTGGCCCGCGGGTCGTAGTTTGGAGACCCCTGTTTTAGAATTTCGTGTACGACGCGTAAGCAAGAAACTGAATAACTAAACTATTGTTAATACTGTTTACCGACATTTAATTATTATGTAAGTTCCGCTTTAATACTTTCCTTAGAATACATAAAACTAATTTTCCTAAACTTGGACCGACGGTTTGTTCACTTGTACCGGTTAAATTTAAATAATCTTACATATTATCTGTAACCTATAGTTCCTTCTGATTTGGTTCATATCGGAAAGGGATATACATTTAACGAACAAATATTATTTCAACGTAACTATAATCAAAATTTGAAAAATGCAGTAAAAGGCAGCAAGAAAACATGCTGATGGAAATCCTCCCAATGAAAAGAAGAATAAAATGAAACCAGAAAAATAAATAAAGACTACACAGTGTAATAAAAAAATTACATAACATAAATACAACAGAAAAAAACGCACTAGGCTTTATCCCAGCGGAGGCCCTAAACGCCAAAGCTTTAGGAGACCCTTTCTTGGAATTAAATATCAGCGGTAATCTTTGCATAAACACTGTTTCGGGTGGAACCGGATCGGGTTGAAAAAAGCACCCACAAAATGTTGAAAATATTGAGTTTTTATTTTTGGAACTACAACACAAAAAATTATTTCCATTTTTTTCCGTAAAATAAAAGTTGCCACATTTTTAGGAAATTAATAAATATATCAGAAATAGGTATAAATATTAAATCCGATGGTAGATTACAATATATACAAACTAGAAAAGACTTTTTTTGGCAATGGGACCCTTAAGACGTGAGAAAATAATAATTGAAAATTTGACCCAAAATTGTTTGAGTACCGCATGATAATAACAAAAATTTCAGTTCAAAGAGAAGTTATGCAAAGGAGAGTAAGATAGAAGTGCAAAAAAATTCTTATCACCTGTCACAAACCAATACTATTAGGTAGATCAGTAATTTCTATTCAGTTTGTTGTTGACGCTGGTAAGCACTGTTTCTACCAAAATGGAAAATTTTACGAACATTGAACTTACTGATGTTGTTCTTATTTACGGGAAAGCTCAAAGAAACGCTCTACGGGCAAGGCAAATGTACTTAGAGTGATATCCTCTGCGCCGCATTCCATACAGCCGTACATTTACTAGAACAGTCCAACATTTCGGGATTATGGCACGTATCAACCGCAAAACCATCATCGCGGTCGTCCAAGAGCAGAAAGGGTTGTTAATGTAGAACAGCATCTCTTGGAATTAGTGAAGGAAAGTCCTAGTGTTAGCACTAGAAGACTTGCGTTACAAACTAGCGTTTCCCATTCTACTGTTTGGTGGATTTTATGGGATCAGGGACTACACCCTTACCACGTTCAACGCGTTCAAGGTTTGGAACCAGCGGATTATGTACATAGACACGATTTTTGTGAATGGCTTCTTCAAAAGTGCAACAACCAACCAAATTTTATGTTCAATTTGTTATCTACTGATGAGGCAGGATTTACGCAAGACTTTAATGTCCATAATACCCACATTTGGTCAGATGAGAATCCACACGAAATAGTGGAACACAGTTTCCAACAACGATTTTCCCTAAATGTATGGACCGGCACTGTAGGTGATCACCTTACTGGACCATACATTTTACCTGCTCGTTTAAATGGTACTCTGTATTTACACTTTCTCAACGAAGTCCCACCAGAATTGCTTGAAAACGTATCTTTAGAGACACGAAGTAAGGTGTGGATTTTGCTTGATGGCGCTCCGCCTCATTATGCTAGGGATGTAAGGGAACGGTTAAATAATAACTATCCTGAAAGGTAGTTTGGACGAAACAGGCCAGTTCCACGGCCAGCTCGTTCGCCAGATTTAAATAATTTCTTTTTGTGGGGCTGCATGATTTAGTTTATTCTACGCCAGTGAACACAGTTGGGGAATTAAGGGTACGTATTGAAGACGCTGCCGATAGCATTCGGCAAGATCCTACCGTTTTCGCAAGGATACGTAATTCAATGCTTCGGCGTGCAGAAGCTTGTGTTCTCAGTGGTGGTCGTCATTTTGAACATTTATTGCGATCCACTTTTCACTTTTGAGGTAAACTGTTTTTTATGTTTTTTTAGTTATGTTAAAATTGATTTAAATAAATGATGGGTATTCTGAAATAAATTAGTACTTTTTTAAATGCTTTATGCGTTTGGAGCTTTTCTGTATGAAGCGACACTTGTTTATAATTTTTATATCCCGTGATAAAGTAAAAACGCAAAAATTTAATTTAGGGGTAAATGAAATTCTGAAATGCCTTTTAATTACAAAAATGTCCAACTGCTTCCATTATACCTTGACCCCTCCCAATTCTGTAGTTTATCATAAGCCAGACAAGTTTTTACGTGTTTGCCACTTTGGATTTACATTACAATTAGGTAATAACCTCCTACAGCAGTTCTCAAACAAAATTTTATTTTATTTTTTAATACAAAAAAATAAACTTAATGATTTTTGAAAAATGAATAGTTCCATTGAATTCTACTTGAGCCAATCTACTACTGGTTTAAATATTTGTACCTGTTTCTGATACACCCTGTATAATACGTAAGACATAAATCTTTAAACTTTTGGTTCTCGTTGTTTCTTTTGCGAAATTACAATTAAGGTATTAAGTGTATTGCCTCATCAATAGATGACTCTATACACAGGATGTTTTGTGACACTAAACCTCAATTCTTAGAAAAATGCCCAAACACTTCAAATTAATTTGCCAATGGGGACATGTAATACAACTATTTCCGTTGACCCTAAGAATGTAAACTGCAAGGCAAACTGAAAGGTTATGTTCAAAATGTCGCCGCACATTCTGAAGCATTTATGGAGTGATTAAACGGCATTCGTTGATTGTCGTATTTTAATTGCAAAAATCTTTAGAATGTTTTAGGGTATATTTCCAATCATTTTTGACCAGCTTACTCACGTGTTGTACGTTTTTCTGGCGCAGCAACAAAAATTAAATTTAATAAAAAGTAGAGAATAAAACAATATTCCATATCGCCAACTTTAACATCGAAAGAATCCATTTTTTATTGGCCAATTTGTGCCGAGACGTCGCGTAACCAAGAAACAAATTTGAATTGTTTGATCAATTTTCAAGATCGTTTTCGTAGCTTTCATAGACGGTTGTGCCAAAGATTTGTAATGTCTGTAATAGCGGAAAATTCGCCTGGTACGGAAAATGCGTCTTGCGCTTCCATCGACAGGAAAAGTAGCATTGAATCGGTCATGGATAAAATTTGGAAAGGCCCAAGGTATGAACACGTCAAATTGTATGACAGATTTAGCTTAACAGTGAGTATGTTCCATCAAATTATTTATGTCAAGGTTAGCAGATCACTAGACATAATTTACAGATTTTAGTTTATTCAAAATAATTCTGTCTTTTACTAAATGCATTTTTTACAAAGCACAATTTTATTAATATATTACTTATTTTGTACTTATTATCGCAGAATGACGAAGGAATTCATTTTGGCACACTGCAAGCAGCACAAACTGTACCAGACGCCTCATTTGAACGACGTTTTGTATTTACATTACAAAGGATTCTCCCGAATAGAAAACCTGGAGGAATACACTGGCCTAAAATGCCTCTGGTTGGAAAACAATGGCATCGATAGCATAAGTGGATTGGACTCGCAGGTGGATCTACGAAGTCTCTTTCTGCACTACAACCTCATAAAGAAAATCGAAAACCTCCACCAATGCGTCAATTTAAACACCTTGAACTTATCTCACAATCAAGTGAGGAAAATCGAGAATTTGGGTCAGGTTTTGCGTATTGTACAACCACTCTACGAATAACCTTTGTGTCTATTATTTCAGATGAAATTCTAACGTTGCAAACGCTCAACTTGGGAAATAATTACTTGGAAACGCTCGAGGAAGTCGAACACCTGGAGAATTTGCACGAGGTGTCTGTGCTTGACTTGTCGAATAATCATCTTGACGATCCTCTGATTGTGGAGGTTCTGTCTAGAATGCGCAACTTAAGAGTTCTCTGCCTTAACGGCAACCCAGTGATTAGGAAAATTGCGGCCTATCGAAAAACCTTAATTTTATCATGCGTAAGTGTCCTCTACTGTATTGTGTATGTTACGATAAATGTAAGAAAATGGGAAATATTTATTAATAATATTCAGAATCACCAACAGCTTTGGTTAGTGTAAGAAATATCTACAAATTATTCATGTTCACCGGTAATTTTATATAGTTTCCAAAATGTATTGGGTAGTTTGATAAATACACGTAAATTAATTACTTTTGCCGGTATACTGTTATAATTACGGATGAATATACAGGGTGTCCCATGGCGAGAGGTGAAAAGAAGTCGAAACTAAAGAAAGGTCATTTTCTCTAAATCGACTATTAAGTTATGATCTGTTTTAGTTAAATACTGAAGCAGCCGAAACAATAAATGATATTAAGTGATATTTGATACAAACTGTCTACGTTACTATTGAAATGATATTATTTACTTGTATGTTAAACAGTAAAGCACCTTAAAGTTGATTTCTCTACTTGCGCTTATTAATAGTGTTGATAATGTGTACTTTTACAACGCGAGAGTACGCCGATATGCATTACATGTACGGTTTTTGTGATGGAAACTCAGTAGCAGCTGCTCAAGAATATGGGTTGAGATTTCCAAATCGGCGGCAACCAGACCGACGAGTTTTCCAACGACTGCACAACCACCTACGTGAACTCAGAACTTTGCCAAAACCGTCAATTGAGCGTCCAATACAGCAAGTACTAGACAATGAGGATAACATACTGCGAGAAGTTGATCTCTTCTTCTTTTCCATCTCCCTTTTGCCCTAAAGCATCGGGTCCTCTACCCATTTTCGAAAACTGTCGCGGTTGGTTGCCAGTCTTTTTGCTTCTCTTAGGTTTTTCCCCTCTGTTCTACTCTCCTTTCCAGGCTCTGCTCCCACGTTACACGTGGCCTTCCCCTTCCTCGTGTTCCCTCTGGCCTTGCTTCCAGTATTCGTTTTGGTTCTCTTGTCCTTGTCATCCTCACTACATGTTCATACTACTTGAGTTGTCTTATCTCTACTTCTTGTATTAGTGGTTCCAGTCCCACTTCCTCTCTGGTTACTGTATTTCTTATACGATCCCTTTTGGTTCTGCCGACTATTCTTCTTAGATATTTTATTTCTCCGGCGGTAATTTTACTTCTGATCTTATCTTGTATCGTCCAACTATCAGCACCATATGTTAGTGTTGGTACATATATGCTTCTATATACTCTTAACTTTGTTTGTATATATCTTGCTTGCTTTATCACTTCTGTTAAGATTTCTTGTTCTATCGTTCCTAGGTATTCGTAGTTACTGACCCATTGCAGTTCTTTTCTATTGCACGTTATTCTTGTGTTTTCGTTTGTTTCATTTTTCTCAATTTTCATTACTTTGCTCTTATTTGTATTTATTTTCATTCCTTTTTTTTTTCAATAACTCTATTCCATTTGTCTGTTTCTTGCTGTAGCTTTCTAGATGAATCTGCTAACAGCACTATATCAACTGCTTCAGTATGTTCATTAGAAAAATAACTCGCAGCTGGCCATGGTAAATTTATGTATAGTGTCTTCTTACAGCATGAACTTTATAGGAAGCGAAATAACGAAATTTATTAATTTTTAAATCAGTACGTAAAACACGATTTAATTGGTAATAATACAAATTTCCGCCTGTATACACTGGTATAATACACACGTTAGTTGATTACTTACCGTTAAAATGTATTCCTATGTATACGTCAAAATGTATTACATAACCTCGAAATGTGATTGTTGCTGTTGTCATTTATAAGTGACATTATGACTGTCAATTGTAACATATGGGCTAAGCCATGCCTTGATAAACATTTCAAAGCCTGCTAGAGTTTTTTTTTAATGAACATACTGTATGAGGCACTGTATGTCAGTATGTGTATCGGCTCCAAGTTCCAGTTTCCATCTTTCACGTTAAATCTTCTTTCTTTAGATTCCTGCATGATCTGGTTCATTACTATTAATTAGGAACAGTAGTGGGCTCCATGAATCGCCTTGTTTGAGAAGTTGATAATAATCTTTTTACCAGGAATGAATTAATTGACAGAAAAACAGCCATTCAAACAATAATTAAAGCGACAAATTGTATTGCTAATCGTCGTTTGAACTCTTTAAATGCTGCAAACATTTTATTGGTCTAACGATAACGAGATAACAAATTCAAAAAACAGCAGAAGATTATTTAAATTTTCAAAGTGCGCGCGTCTATAAAACAATTGAAATTGACAGGCAACAAATGATTTCTTTTAAGGGTTGTATTTAGTAAGGCCGTCTTGCACCATGAAACCGTGAAACGCTAATTGAGATATCTCGCTGCACAGCGGGATGATTAGAAAACTAAGTTAAGGTCCATTTACAGCAATCTGTTCTCCAACGGGCTAAATCACGAAAAGCGTTTTTTTCTTCATAAATGTGGATGATATCGCGTTACACATAAAACACGAATTTTAATTGACAGGGCCAGTGCAATTCATCTTTATGAGTTTTTATTCTTTTGCCCCGTTAAATGAAAGTATTTTATTGACCTACATGCATCGACCTATTTTTACGTTCCCCGCAGTGACGAATTAATCCAGTTAGCGATTTAAAAATGTTCTGTTAATTTTGCTAAAATTCGCAGCAAATATAGGCAACACCTTAACCAGGGACTAGTCCCGGCAACCACCCGTTGTTAAACAACAAGCGGATTACTGATAAAGAGAATAAGAGGATTATACCTTTCAATAACCTACAGGTAGAAAGTTACAAACGTATTTATTTATCAAAATTAAACCAATACATAATAATACACCAAGTGCGGTTCTCAAAATAACAATTTTTTACATTTAATTACAGATGATATAATTTCTTCTACGTACATCAATTTAAAAATGTCTGTCGAATAGGGAGCTGTCGTGATTGTCTTGAATCCAAAATTTCGGGTAACAATGCTGTATTATAAAATTGTTCAAGTTTCGGAAGCATTTTTTGCTCCCAAAACAAAGTATCAATTTTTATTATTTCCACTGCAATATCACTAGGAGTCCAAATAACAAAATAGCAAATATCTTTTTTCGTAATATTTAATTGCCCTTGGATTTGGTACATGTAGCTGTCATTTTGTTTTAATTTTAATTCGCCATCCTCTACTTCACAAAATTTAATTTTATTGTTTAAAACTGCTTCCATTGGAGTGGACATTCTTGCACTGTACGGACATTTGATTTCTACAATCGCATTTTCACCCACCACCACTGGAGATGCTGCCAAAAAGGGACGGACTTCATCCACGAATAAACCGCAAGGATTAACCTCCATATTCATCACCCTTTGAAAATCTTCTATGGCCCGATGCTCATTTTCTTTCCCATATTTTGTAGCAGCGCTCCCTAAAACTGCTGGTATAGTAATGTTTTTATTATATTTGCGCAAGACGTCGTACTGCGCAATTTACAAATGCGGCCAAAATTTGACGCTGTCAATCTTTTCCGCCGCTCTTCATACCATCGATTGCTTCGGTGTTGGCCAACAGTTTCCTTCAAAATTTCTTCTCGTCCCAAAGATAATTTTTCTACAAATTCCTGTGCTGCTTTCCTCAAATCTTCTAGCAGCATATCCGGCGCTAGCTCAGCAGCATCCGGTCCATAATCAGCGTCTGCGAATCCAGAGTACTTAGTACGGTAATGTTTTGTTTTTTTGATTGCGAAGCAATTGCTTACGTTTCTGTTTTTCGCAAAATAACTTTGTATATTTTCCAGGCGTACTATTAGCTGTACTTTGCACGATTTCGTGTAGCGTCCCCACTTCATTATGCGCCACTACAGCAGCTTCACACCTAGCTTGATAACCGCGGCGAAAAGCGAAATTCACACGTTTACCGCCAACATATTTCGCAACGTGAGAATTATAAAGCTCTGCGGAATTGTTGGTAACATCATGGATTAAACTCTTAGAATGGCAGGCTACACGACGTACTGCTGTCATAATTTCTTCAAATAAACCGCTTTCTTCTAGATCTGGAACCATATTTTTTTCGTCTTTAGCACCGGTACAAAAATAATCGCGCTGTATGCACCCCGTATGATCACCAAAGATATGTTTCGGTCCATTTAAAATATCAATTTCCAGTTCTCAAATTTTTGTATCTGTAGTCGCATCTTGGCTTTTTCTAAATTCAATGGCTTTGGTAACTGCACTACGAAACCTGAGAATATTTTCTGAAATTACATCTTGTAATTCGTTTTTCTTGGTTTTTGTCTTTTTGGCAACTTCTCGTAGTTTGTTTATGTAATTGCGCATAATATGGTTTTTGCATTCAATTTTTTGTATTATAGTGGAAGGCCCATAGGGCATGGACTCCACGAGTTTTCGATGCACGCTGCTATCGCCGTCGTCCACTAATTTTACATATTTCATGCCGTACATCTCCATTGATTTTTTGAAACCTTCTACTATGATTGCAGCCTCCAGTCCAGTTGATGGGCCGGTCCAATTTCTGTAGCAGGTGTGCTCTGGACATTTGTTATCTTTGTACAAATCCTTACGCGCACATACCAAACAAAATTTATTTTTAACCGCCATATACAGCACCTTTTTTGTCCGAAGTCCAACTATACACGCAACCCCTGACAAGGCGTTGTAATTAGTGCGGTATGACCGTTTACTCCATGCTCCGTCTGCTACTACTGCAATGTTGGGACACCCTTCGTCATCTACTTCTCCTAGTTCTGTCGCTAGTTTCGCCTCTTCTTCAGCGGCCTTCTTCATCGCGTCAATTGCAGCTCGGTTATAGATTTCACAAACTTCATCTTGGTAAACGCTGTAAGTAGCACTTGATGAACTGGGAATATCTAAAGCCGCAGAAAACTCAGTAAGTTGGGTATATCCGGCACCGATGGACACAATCGCAGATACGGCCGATAAATTAATGTTCATTCGCGGACTTTCCGAATTTTCCGTTGAAATTGTCTCAGTTTTATTGCACACTGCACATTTAACAGTAAATACCGACACAAACCCTTTACGTCTTTCACCAATAATATCCACATCGAAAAATGAGCACCCAAATTCATCGTGCTGCAGTCCTTTCAGTGTCCTGAAAAAGTGCGCGATATCTATAATTCTGCGACCACTAATTTCCGGACGCTGTTCTTGTTCTTCTGGTTTCATTGCTTCAGTGTCTAAATCCGGGAAAGATTCTGTTGATGAACTACTTTCATTAGCATTTTCGGAAACAATGGAATTTTCAAAATAACAGTCGTCATTTTCTGATGAAAATATTTCCTCTTCGCTATAGAAATTTGTTTTGTTGTCGTTTAAATATTCTTCAGCAGAAGAAACTGACATATTCACTTCAATTTCTACACGCGATACACACGGTGCACTAACTGTACGCACCCTTTCTTTTGCCGCACGAATTTTCTTCATTTTTTCTTTCGCACTACGTCTTGTTTTAGTCAACCGCAAGTGCTTCGAATTTGCAAACTCTGTACGACCCATTTCGAAAACTAAGAACGACTAACTGAAACACAGACCATATCATATCGTACTAAAAGTTTACTAATTGTTCAACTCGGATTTAAAAATTAGAAGTAATGAGTAAGTAATCCGTAGAACGGGGTCATTATTTATATTAGAGTGGAATGCATCTATAATTGTTTCGACCAAGTAGACAGACGTTAAATAATCAAAAACCAATTTAATAATGGTAAAATTATTAGTTAATGACATTTATGTTTAAAATAACAGAGTATAAAGTAATAGCATTTTAATTATCTAAAATTTAATAGTTCAGTGTACTTTGTACGAAAATATGTTTACGTAAATACAAGATATGAATAATCCTTGGCTCGACCACAGGTAAGCAACTTGTCCCCAAATTGTAAATAATAAATACCGTTTGCCGATCGTTATCTTAAGATTACTAGGGATTACTAAACTTCCAGGAAGACAACAAATGACCATTTGCTGCAGCTACCCTGGTTGCCTATTTCGTAGGCGTATTCAAAAATTTCTTCGAGGAATTTTACCGACTAAATACAAGCCTTAATAACAAAACAGACAGATTGCCTTTAAGTGGTGTACGTGGAGTGGAGTTTCTTTATCGTGTTTTGTAATTGACAAGATGTTCACCGATGAAGAAAAGCAGGATAGGGACGATGTCTACATTTACAGCAATAGAAATTCTGTTTTAGCGTCTGTGGCTGTATGTGGCAGGTTTAGAACACCGCGAGGACCGTATAGAAAAGGAATTATTGCTAATGAAATGAATGTGCTGGCTCAATTAGCAATTGATCTAGAAAACTCCAGCCGAAGAATTCTCAAAAGTATGATTCCATATGTGAGGAAAATCATCAAAAGCCAGAAGTACCATGATTATAAATTCACACCTGTACAAACTCTTCATCCTGGTGATGACAATAAAAGATTGGACTTTTGTTATTGGTTTCGTGAAAAACTACAGCAAGATCCACATTTTTCAAGAAAAATCCTATGGACTGATGAGTCTTTAATAGGAAAAATCTTCATCACTATGCAACAGAGAATCCTCGTTTAAGAAGAGCGACTAGGCCGCAATTTCGACATTCTTTGAACGTATGGGCTGGCCTTTTAGATAAAGTGGTTATGGGTCAATTTCTCATCGATGGACATTTAGACGGGCCTGGGTATTTGCATTTTTTACAAACAGATTTAGAAGATATGCTAGACGGATTGCCATTAGCAACCCGTCAAAAGCATAAGTGGCATCAGAAAGAAGAAGATGGTCCTCACAATGCCCGTATTGTTCTAGATTAATTAAACCAGTTCGTTGGCCTCTAGAATCGCCATGCTTAACGCTTCTGGATTACTTTCTGTGGGGCAATGTAAAAGACGTTGTGTATGGATTCCAACGGAAAATATCTAACATCTTCGCCTTAAAACCGAAATGGTCTTCGACTCCATTCCGAGGCAAACTGTCTCCAAAAAGCAGTGGATGGAATAAATCCGAGGACTAACCTCTGCATCTCAAGTAACGGCGCGCACATTTTGTACAATTTAAATAATTATAATGTTTCTGAATTTTTCATCTTGTTATCGTTAGGGCAATAAAATTTGTTCGGTATTTAAGGAGTTAAAATGACAATTAGGAATACAATCTGTCATTTTAATTATTGCTTCTATTGTTTTTCAAAACCTATGCGATTTTATAAATTATTTACAAAAGTTTCTTGGAAGAATAAGGTTATATCGGTTATAATTTTGAAAAGTTAATTTTTTTGTCTATCTAACGGTATGATAATCCAATATGGCGACCATAAGACATAAAAAACTTGACTATCGCAGCTTGAAATCTAGAAAGTCTAGAAGATTTCTGTCAATGTCATTCAACTCCGAGTTAACAAGTCTGATTGAAATTGCCTGAATGGAAGGGAAGATAATAATTTATTTCTACAATAACAATTTTAAGTTTTTTCGTGATAAATCAAGAACGAATGAAAATATCCCGGCTTTCTTTTCAGGTTCTTAATTGCCATAATAAAAGCGCAACTTTTCTCTAATTTAACCCACCTCGTATCTCTTACGGTTTCCGAGATGTCATGTGAACATCAAAAAATTCACCACCCTGAATATTATAATAACTATTTTACATTCTGACTAAATCTTATTCGCCATTATAAAAAAAAGCGTAAATTGTTTGCTATTGTACAAAAAGCCTAAATAATTCTCGTCATTTTATAAAATATAAATGTATATTAACATTAAAAGTTAGATTCGTACTTTCTATTTTATTTATGTTTCTGCTGAATAAATCTCAAATATATAATAATTATACAATATTTTAAATATTTTGGCAAATATGTCATAATGATCAGGTAAAAAATTAACACCATAATAACGTGCTTCAATTCGTAATTTACAAAGTTTAAATTTTCTAATGAATCTTTGGATTTTAATTGAATGTTGAATTTAAAACAACTTTGTAATTAAACATTTTGTGTTAAAATGACCAATAACGCACGTTTACTGTTCGTGAATCTTATTTTTTGACAATCAAACACTTATGAAGAATCACGTTTTTGGTAGCTTTGAAAATTTGGTACATTTGTCCTCTTGTGGATCCCATCCGTGGACATACTTAATCCTTGTAACTCCATCAGGAGCATAGGCCGTTGCAAGACGTTTCTGTTGACATACTATATATATATAAATTATTTATTTCAATGTGGGCCACTAAAACTGCATATCCTGTTACACTTTGCTCGAGCTTTAAAACAGACATCTGCTAGTAGGATACTAAATTTTAGTACACATGAGGCATTTTTTAAAACTCTTCCCTGCAAACTTGGAAACTTTAGGAACAGCTTCTCTCTCGTTCTTGTCCAGCTTCCTTCACCTATCCGATAATAGACATAAACCTTCCATAGTTCTGCCTAATGTCTTGCCAACTGCTTCTTTAATACCGTTTTCCCATTTCATTTCTGACCAACCAAAACTTCTCCTTCCCGTTGATGGTCCCCACGTAGTTATCTTCTTTTGTCCACCTTCTCATCTCATGATATGCCCTGCCCAATGCCACTGCAGTGTCGCCACCCTTTCTATGATATCCGCTGCTTTAGTACTGTCTCTGATCCACTCGTTTGTCTAGTGATTTCGCGGACTTATAAATAACATGGCCCTTTATGTTGCTCGCTGACTGACTTACAACATGTTAATGCTAGGTTTTGTAAGATACCATGGTTCCGAACCGCAATTCATGTTTGGAAGGATACACTGATGGTAAACCTTGGTTTTCATATATTGCGGAATATTGGATTTAAATGCCTCTTTTAGTACAACGAACGCTGCCCATCGCAAGCGAATTCTACTTGTAATTTCAAATTCTTGGCTGTTTGAGTTAAATCCAATATTTTGCCCTAGACGACATCTAGAGATTCATTTGCACATTGAAGTCGTATGTCGTTTCTTTCTTTCTTTCTTTCTTCGGATGTCCTTGTGCCATTACAGCGTTGGACTTCTGGCCTCGATCCAATTCTTCCATCGTCTTCTGTCGCCGGTCATATTTTTCATCTCCCCTATCGTTTTCCCTCTTCTCTGTCCAATTTCTTGTATTGCATCTTCCCACTTCTTTCTAGGTCTATCCACTTTTCTTTTATCGACTCTTCTTGCTTCTATTACCCGTTTTGTCATCCTCTCGTGGTCCATTCTAGCAATACGCCCATACCAGTGTAAATGTCTTTTTTCTATTTTGTTTGTTATTGGTTCTTGTTCGACTTCGTCCATTGCCCTTTCGTTGGTCCATCTATCCATTTTAGTAATCCCTGCAATTTTCCTCATATACCTCATCTCTATTGCGGTGATTTTCCTTCCGTGTTTTTCTTTCGTTGGCCATGTTTCACTCCCGTATAATAGGGTGGGGAGTACTATCGTGTCGTATACTCTCCTTAACGAATCTTTTTTTATTTCTTTCTTTCCAAACACTGTCTTGTTTAATACTCGTACGTTAATACTTCTTCTAATCTCTCTCCTTTACAAAATATACCTCTCTGTTCTTTTACTTCCGATATTTTCCCTTTTATTATCATGATTTTACTCTTTTTAGTGTTTATACTCATTTTCTCGTTTTCAATTTCTTTAACCCAAGTGTTTAACAGGCGTTGCATTTTTAGTTCCGTGTCCATTAGTATTATATCGTCTGCATATACCAGACTTTGCATAAACACCGGTTGCAAATCTTTTATTGCCTATATTTAATTTTGGTGTTCTGACTTTGTCTTTTTTGATTATATCGTCCATATATATTATGAACAGTAGTGGACTGAAACTATCTCCCTGCTTCAATCCCTTCTTCATTTCGAAATCTTCTGATACCTTTTCCCTCTATCCTTATTATGCCTACTACTCTATTGTAGATGTATTTAATTACTTTTATTAATTTTTCTGATATATTTCTTTCGTTTTGTCGAAGCTCAGGAATGAAAGAGCTTGTGGACTGTATTTTTTTTATTTAAATCAATCTTATAAAAATTCAACTCAACAACAATTATACACAAACATGAAAAACAAAGAACTTTTTCTCTTAACACCCTGCCGTCTTCTCCCATAGCTTGAGTATCTCCCAGACGCTGGCTGGTCCAGCGCTCGGGCACACTCGTACTCTTCGGACGCAGTCGCTGGCACTCCCCATCAGTCCAAATGTTTGCGCGGAAATTTCAAATCGTTGCCTCCCTCACCGGACACGTTTAGTATTTCCCACATTAAATATCTTGAGACGTTGTCGAAGGCTAATTTCAGATCTAGGAAAGTTAAGTATATATTTTGTCCTTTTTCCATCATTTTTCCTATTACTTCTCTTACTATGCATATATGGTCATTCGATTGCATACCCTTTATAAACGCGGTTTGTTCTTCTTCCATTTTATTCTCTATTTTTCTTCGCAATCTTCTCTTTATTATTCTGATATATATTTTAAATGGGATTGATGATAGGCAAATCGTTCTCTAATTTTCCATTTCTGTTGTTGCGCCCTTCTTATGTAGAGGTATAATCATGTTTCTTTCCCAATCTTTCGGTATTGTATTTTCTTTCCATGCTGTTTTACATAATATCCATATCCAGTCTTTCACTTTTGTACCTCCCCATTTAACCATTTCCGGTGCTATTCCATCCTCTCCACTAACTTTTCTACTTCTTCCTGCGTTATTTCGTCCTGTATATTTTCATTTTCAATTGTTTCATTTACTTGTTCTGTCTGTAATGCAGTATTCTCTTCTGTCGTTCCATTGTCATCTTTAAATTTCTCTTCGTAGTGCTCCTTCCAAGCTGCTAGTACGTCTCCACTCTCTGTCTTGAGTTGGTTATTATTGTCTCTAATATTTCAAATTCTTTCTGTTTTCTTCTCTTTTAATGTGTTAATTGCACTCCAAAATTGTCTATTGTTGTGTTTGAATTTGTCTTCCAGCTCATCACCAAAGTTGTCCCAGCTCCGTGTTTTTGCAATTTTTATTATCTCTTTTATCTCATTTCTCTTCAATTTATAGTCCTCTTTATTTTCATTTGTTTTATTTGCCTGATATTTCTTCCACGCTAATTTCTTCGCCCTCGTCACGCTTTTTATTTCTTCACTCCATCATCTTGTTATTTTCCGGTTTGTATCTACTCTCTTTTTCCCGCAAATTTTCTCACTTTCTTCTAATAGCGTTTGCTATAGTATTGCCCATATTTCTTCTATTTTCGTGATGTTAGCTTCCTCATCCCATTTATTTAATGCTTCTGTAACTCTGTCTCCATATTTCTTTCTTATCTCTTCATTTCTCAGTTTTTCTAACCTAATTCTTTCGTACTTCCTTCTTTCGAGTTCCCCTGTTTTTTCTACCTTTGTTTCTGTTACTAATAACCTGTGGTCTGTATTTAATTCTGCTTTTATCTCCACCCTTACATCTCTTATTATTTCACTGGTAGGTTTTGTAAATAGTATTATGGAAACCTACTATAATCACTACTAACCTAGATTTAAGACTTTAAGATTATGTAAACTAACAAAAATGTTTTATCCTTGGCAAATGTTAATCACAAGTCTTATGTGACCCTTGAGGCCTTGATAATAACATGTTAGATGTATAAGAACCAAAAACAGAATACGAACAGGGTCTAAGTTTCAACAATCATCCTGGCAACAGCAGCCGTAGGTTCTGTCCAAATTATCAAACATAAAATAATAAAGTCATATTATTACAAGTGAAGGTATGATAATCTATAGCCTCTTCGGCGGAAACCTGCTTATTCACAGGGCTGAAACTCATGCAAACGCGTGGTAATAATTTGCGTTAACAGCTTAACAAATGAGATAGCAGTGAGATATGCAGGTTTTTAAATTTGCTGCCCCTGTGTTGTAACAATATGGTCAACAAATTTCTCCATGTTGATGGTATTTTTTCAAACATTGATTAACGAAATATTCTAACTTTTTAAAAATATGAGGACAACTACTTTACACTATACGCTTTTTTCTTGATGAAATTGAATTTTCCGGTCGCTGTTAACGTCCTCCTGTTCCATTGTTTCGACAACTTGAAATCAACTTAGTAGGAGTATCGCCACTGTTAACAGCAGAAACTTCGTACAATATGTTCTTCTGTTAAAATATGTCCGACTGTTTCCTTGGTAAAGTACTTGCGCGAAGGCACTTCCCTGACTTTAAGAGTGTCGTGGATGACCATTTATTATTTTGCAAGGCGGTCATTTCAGCATCTCCTTAATTGTTTAACAAATTACGCCATTGTCACTCTGTAAAATTTTTGGACGACTTTGACCATCGTGTACTATTTTGTGAGACTAAACGTGAGTGGGCTCTATATAATCCAAGTTTTCTTTTTAACATCAGTTTTTCCGACGAATGCACTTTTTTGGCAAATGGTAACACCATTATTTCAACTCTTTCTGAAATCGAATAAACGATTTTAAATGTTTAAAGAAAACAACTACAACTACAAAATACGGCATGACGCTGACGTAAAAAACAGCACTCAAGAGGTTACGGCAACGTATGGTCAACCAACGCCATCCAATCATTCCGTAAATGTTCCAGAACATTTACTACCCTGAAACTTTGGATTGCATTTCCACAGGAAGTAATGCTCGAAATCCAAAAATGACATGCCTTTTGATACCCTTTGCTATTTAAATTTTTGTGGTTGAAGATAGGTATGCATTGTAATTGCTCCCTGGCAAATTAATTTAACGTGTTCGGGCATTTTTCGAAGAACTGAAGTCACAAAAATACACCTGTTTCGTTTTCGGTGAGCCACCCTATATGTATACATACACTATTTCACATATCTTACATGTTCTTCCACTACGTTGTATTCACGCCTCACAATACAATTAATGGAAAGCGCGATAAGAAATTATGTTAAAATTGTATATCCAAGGAGGGTGTCGTTTTAAAATATATTTTCACATTTATTAATTTATGAACATCAGCTGCAACCAGTATACATATAATATTAAAATAAACTACTTTGTTCCACAGAAGCAGCTGCGATACCTGGATGATCGTCCAGTCTTCCCCAGAGACAGGGCCTGTGCGGAAGCATGGTAACCTAAATGTATCTCCTCCTGGCAAATCTAATAAAGTGTTTTAGGGAACGTGGTGGCGTGACTGAAGAGCAAGCGGAACGCCAACGATGGATCGACCGAGATAACCAGCGAATAATGGACAGCGTTAATGGTGATTTATTCGCGTTTTCTGTTCACCTCATCCATCCTCACTTTTATTTCTTGCAGGTTTAATTCGGTTAAGGGACGAGCGCCGGGCACAGCACGCCCTGCAGCAACAGGATAGCGGGATGGGGGCCTCCGTTAACGATTCAGAAAGCGAGCACGAAAGCTTGTCAGAAGATGCAGCTCAAAGACGACATCATGTCAACATTGAAGCAAACGTAAATGAAGAAGGAGTAGAAAGAGACGATACTAGCGATGATGAGCGCTCACTCCCGTATGATTATGCAAAAGCTTGCGAAGAGTCGGAAAGAGAGGCACAGAGAGAGGACAGTGAAGATGAAAGTGACAGTGAGGAAGACAACTTCATGGAAAACAGGGAAACGGACGAAGATTACTACGAGTATTCTGAAAATATTTTCGATTTCAGTCCTAGGGTTAAAAATAAACGAAAAGCAATTCTAGTGGAAGAAATAGGCGATGGAAATGGTAATACAGATGATGTAAATGTAGTTGAAGTGACTACAAATGAAGCGGAATTGAATCAAGAGGAAACTCAAAAAAGTTTGGTTGAAGAAGTAACACAAGATCCGGTTGTGGACTGTGTTAAAAAACCAGAATACGCCCATGCGCTTCAAATTGCCGCTGAAAACTTTATGACACGGACTGAAGCATTTACCACTTGTAAAGATTCGGGAATTTCCATTTCTGAAGCAGATTCGGAATTAACAGAATGTCAGAAGCAAGACAAGCCCATTATTCAAGAAATATCACGTTTGCCACACACAACTAGCACAGAATACCTCGCAAAACCCGATAAAACAGTTAGCAATATGACAATTGAACATCAAACAGCTAGCAATATGACAGTTGAACCTCAAACAGCTAGCAATATGACAGTTGAACATCAAACAACTAGCAATATGACAGTTGAAAATCAACAACAAACTGATGATTTAGCATTTTCCATTAATATAACAGTATTAGGAAGTTCCGAAACGAATAATTTCGATGATACAATACACTATTCAAATGACGATTCTAGTTGTAAACAGCTGGAAGAAGTGGAAATTGCAGAAATAAAGTCTAATACAATTGCAATGGATGGCAGTGAAACTAACATCAAATTGGAAGACAACGTAGATTCTGGAATTTCCATTCAAACCCAAACAGGCGATCGTGAGGAGCCTTCGAAAACATTCACCACATCACCAAACTCATATATTCCCTCCAACTATAAACCGCATAAAAACTCAACTTGCTCAGGCACTTCCATTGCGTTGCAGACAGATTTTGAGAATGACGACAAGAAAAAACCCGAATTTCGTGACCCATTGGACGAACTGGTCGAAATTTACGCCAATAAAGTCTCCGATAGTTCGTCCGACTCTGAAAGCTCGTCCGAGGAAAGCGACAATGGTCTAGAGAAACCATTTTACATGCAGCTGGATAAGACTATTGTTAAATGCCAAAAAACAGTACCAGAGACTAGCGAAAACTCGCCAACCGAAGTTGATGCACTCCCAATAAAGAAGCTGAAGTATGCTGAACCGAACGAAACCGACAATTCGAATGATGAAAACAAAGTTAAACCAAATACGATCACTCTGGGAGAGACGAATTATACTATCAACGACATACGCGAGTTGCTGTCGTGGCAAATGAAGACCTGCACAGATCAGAGTGTGTTCTTGATGCCTGAAAAGAAAACTGAAACGCCTGAACCAGTTGAAGAGTACCAGGAGCGGGATAATTATGAATTGATTAACGCAAAAGTTGAAGACAGTTTGTCTGCACCTCCCAGCAAAGAAGATGATCCTCCATCTACCCAAACTGAGTACAATAATTACAAACCTTATATTAAGGCATGCGACAGAGAAATGGCTAATAAGAACTACAAGGCACCCATGATCACAAATGTTTTGAGAATGTCCAAGAGCATTTCAATCTATCAAGAAGGCGACACAATTGAAGAACGGGATCAAGACACAGAGAAAGATAATGCCCTAATCGTTACAAACAACATTTCCAATTTAAGAACAGACATGCAGAAATTTAGCGACGATTTGCAGGCGTACACGGAGAAGTACAACAAAAAGTACCAGGATCTCATGCAAACCTTTATTGATAATTACAACGCCTGCAACGAAAGAGATAAAAGGTATGAAGCAGCCAATGATTACTCCGAAGGGGAAACCGATGATGAAAATGGAAGCACAGAAACGGAGGAAGAACAAGACGAAATTCTAGAACACAATGATACCATCACCGGTGGAGTATCAGAAGAACAATTAGAAGACCAGGAAATAGATGAAATCAAGCTTCCCATAACATCCTCACAAATCCTTACAATTTCATACGACCCTAACAAAGAATGTGCAAAATTTTCCTTGGATGGAATAGACGAAAATGCATGTCTAACATTAGACCCAAATGAAAAGAATACAACCCAGTTGCAGACAAGAAATGAATCCGAAGAAACAAACGAAGAAATAAATGTGAAAACTGAAAATGGAACAAAAATTGTTAGGGACAAAATAACTGCCCGTTCGGAAACAAATGAAGACACAGAATGTAAACAAACAAACGCGGAATTGAATGCCATAAGTGGAAATGAAACAAAAATTTCCATAGAAAAAGTAGGCGAACATCTAGAAACAAATGATGAAACGGGAAGAAAACAACCAACCAAAGAATTGAGTTTTACAGATAAAAATGAAACACAAATTACCATGGAAAAAGTAAGAGCCAATCCAGACACAAATAAAGCTGCAGAGAATATTAATACATACGAAGAATTAAACGTTTCAAGTGGAGATCATACAAAAATTATCACAGAAAAAATCGGTGACCATATAGAAACAAAGGATACAATAGAAATCCCCGAAGACTTAAGTGAAGTCCAGGAAGGTAATCACGTGAATTCCAATTACGATCAAGAACGCAAAAAAATAATTGAACTAGAATCAAGTGCACAGTTACAAGCAGACAATGTAACAAATGAAATTCAAACAAATTTTACCGTTATAGAAAAAGCAAGCGAACAAATCATCATTGACCAGAAAGAAGCAACCATCGAAAAACTTGAACTTCAAGACATAACTGAAAATAATCTCAAAATGGAAACCGCGTTGAATGACGATAATGGGAATTCTGTAGTTGAAGCACCGATCATCAAACGGAACATAACTTGTACATTAGAAATGCAATTAGCAAAGCAAGGCGATTAAAATCGATTTCCATTCACTGCCTCGAAAATTACGTGAATGGGTGGGTCTATGTCGACTTTTACGTCATAGATTTATATATAACTATTCACAGGACGTATTTTGTGTACTCGTAAAATTATTGTATTGCTTAGATTTTGTAATAAACATAATATACGTATAACATGTAGATACGAATGGTTCATCAACGGGTATTTGCAGAGATAGGCATTTTGGTATAATATCCAAAGTTTCATTATTACAACACCCAATTTTCAGCAAAACTAATAAACACATACATAAGGTTTACTTTTTGTATAAGATACAATTAATATTACACAAAATATTTGCCATAACTATTTTTGAATATGTCTAATAATGAATCTCTCTCTACAAACAAGCCTTAAAGTATATACACAAGGGGCCTCGGTAGAGTAGTGCGGATACGCGCTACCACTCGAGGTCACAGCGAAATGCGGGGATCGGCTGGGGTGTTCGAATGCCGACTGGGGCAACAAGTGTAGTGTGTAAGGGAAGCCCGCACCCCCTGAAATAATGCGAAAGCGGTTCCGGGGGGAAACGGTTGTATGAATGAATGGAAAAAAAGATATATAGACAAAAAATAAGTTCGTAAAATGTATGAACTTGAAGCGGCAGCTTCCAAGAATTCCTCCGTATCCATAAATTCCTCGGACCCACGGAATGCGTTACTGTGGCAACCAAGTTTTCCCAGCGGTACGAATAATGGAATCAGCTTTCTCCAAGATGATGTCACGTCCGTTGGGAACGAAGAAGGGTTGAGAAACGCATCCCGTCGATACGAGGACTACCACGCTTACACCGACATTACTGCGGCGAGGTCGATAGCATCCAAGCTGTTCATATTTTATTATTTTTATCCAACACACACGTATAAAAGCGATATAACTATGGTGATTTCGAACAAGTAATGTGGTTTATAACCCACTAGTTGATTATAATTCTAACTCACTAGTGAGTTACAAGTCTAACTCACTATTATTTATTGAAGGCAATGGTTGCTAAGCTTTTTTGTTTGTTGCTAATGTAAATTTATTTACTTTTTTAAGTGTCGAAATAATTTAATTAAACTGTCAAATTTTCTAATCCTTATTTTGCGAATAGAATTTGTGTGTTGGATAAAATACTATATTACACACGTGTCTTACTTGCATATAAGTCACTCAAGAAATTATTCCACTCGGCTATCGCCTCGTGGCCTAATATTTTCTTGCGTGACTTATATGCCAAGTAAGACACTTGTATAATAAATAACTATTATTCGTGTTACCGTAGATATGTTCGTTATTTATTAAATCTTTTATTACATCGACAGTATACATTTATTTAGTGCAACCAACGCTAAAAACCTAATGAAAAATGGGTGATATGTAAAATATAGCAAAATAAAAAAATCATCTTGAAGAACATCATGTCTCGTGACATGGTATTGTTAAGGCAATTAGTGTAAAACTCCGGAAAATCTCTGAAACTGTAAGTTTAAATTTTGTACATCTCCCTAGCGTTGTCGAATAATTTATGTTAATAATTTCATATCATCTATCACAGATCACAATTATTATTTTGTTTAGTTAAAAGTTCTGATTAGTTGCGTTGGTAAATCATTTTATATTTTGTAGTTCATGTTCCAAGTGGGAACAACTACCTACGTTGATCTAAGGAGGTTAGGTGTATGTATATATACAGGGTGTTCCATGACATGATTACCATAGCTTAAGGGTGTGTTGCTAAGGTCATTTAAAGTCAAAAATGTCTAATGAACATGTGCCCAAAACTCTATCCTAACTGTGCTACAAGTATTTGAAATTTTACTAATGCACCGCTGGATTTCGCTGTTATTCAATAGTCGGGTGGCTGTGATTCATCAGCTGTCATTCGTTGTGATAGGAAACGTCACTTAATTTATTTCAGCTTATTTCGTTTTTGTTTAACGTTCGAATTAGCTTAAAAGTATGTTCATTTTTTCAAATGAAGAATACGCTGACATGTACTATGTTTACGGATTCTGTAATGGAAACGGACGAGCGGCAGTTGAAGAATACCGTCACGATTTCCTACTCGTAAAGTGCCTTGTAGACAAGTTTTTAGCAATGTCCATCTTTGTTTAAGAGAAACGGGCAAGTTTCCTGCAGCTACTTCTGCACGTCCCGTGCAACAAGAGCTTGCACAAGTAGCAATACTTAATATGGTTGACGCTCAACCTTCTACTAGTGTCTGAAGAATATCCAACAGACTTAACGTAAGCCGCATGAGAGTATGGAGAACCCTACACAATTTCGGTTTGTACCCATACCATATCTTACCTGTACAAGCTTTTAAACCTGCCGACTACGCAGCAAGACTTGAATTTAGTCGCTGGTTATTGAGGAAATCGAAGGCTTTGTCGGAACATATTGTTTACTGATGAAGCTACCTTCACCCGAAACGGCATCAATAACACCAGGAATTCACACTGTTAGGCACTTGAAAACCCACGGGAAACTAAGGAAACTAATTTTCAAAATAGATTTTCGGTGAATGTTTGGTGTGGTATTATTGATGACCATCTCATTGGTCCGTTTATAATAGATGAACGTTTCACGACCGTTCATTATTTACGTTTTTTGGAAAATGACCTTCCAACATTACTGGATGCAGTTCCTCTCAATGTAAGACGACGAATGTGGATACAACACGATGGCGCGCCTCCTCGCTTTAGTAGACAAGTAACAGCTTTTCTTAATCTAGATTATACGAATCGCTGGGTTGGAAGAGGTGCAGCAGTTGCTTGGCCAGCAAGGTCATCCGACCTTAATCCCCTAGATTATTTTCTTTGGGAAGGTTGAAAAGTCTTGTTTATGCAGAAAATCCTGAAAACAGAGAACAACTTGTTGCTAGGATTACGGATGCCGCAGAAAATATTCGTGTTGATCTTGAGACTGTTAGCAGAGCCACCTCTTCAATTCTGAGAAGAGCTGGAATATGTATACAGCAATTGGGTGGACATTTTGAACAATTAATGCAATAAAGCAACTTCTTTTTAACTGATTTTTAATGAGAATTTACCTGATATTTATTCAGATTTCAAATTACCATAGCTCAGTTAGGATTGAGTTTTGGGCGTATAATCTATTCAGGATTGATTTGCCACTTATTAGGCTGTGGAAATCTGGGGGAATGTGTGGTATCATTGAAATTTGTCAATTAATTAAGTTGGGTTATGCTAGTTTTTCTTGATGGAGTGGAGGTTATGTTTTTTGAAAGCAGTCAATGTTGCCAGTGGAGCTTGTTTGTTCATTTAACGTCCGCCTATTGCTGCTCAATATTGGTTTATATGTAATACTTCGGTATAATAATGATTTCATTATAAATAAAATAATAACTATAATTTAAATGCTGTCGTAACACATACCAAACACATATTGTCTGAACACGTGCGTTCCATTTCCAATTTGGGTTCGCCAAAGTGGTGACCGCCCTTGTAAATTATGACATTTTATTACCCCAGTAACCAGATGGGCATCCGTCACCGACACTGCACTGCCGACAAAGAAACAATTCTACTAACCAATCACCAGTGTTTACTAACCCCCTACTATAAGTCCTAGAATAAGATAATTTTTAAGAAACCAGCAGAACGTCCTCAACTGTAATCACAAAAGGTTGTACGTTAAAATATGTAAAAAATATACCAAATAACTTGAAATAAAAAATATACCGAATAACTAAATTCCAGCACGCGTTTTACTTAACCAATTAAGATTAAGACCGCGAGCATTCACCATTGGTCCTTCGAGCCGGATGTTTAATTAAACTAGTGAATTAAACTGAAGAAAAAATAAAAATAAAATACATCGTTAGTGAAGTGCTAATGCCCCACCGGCCATAGCACTGCGGCGCAGAAAGCAAGGAGAAACTACTGCGCAATTTCCTCTCAAGATTCAACAATTATGGCAAGACACAATACAAATGTGGCCCTTAGTCCATGGCAGGCTTTAGATAGCCAAAGGGTGCGAAGAATCCCCACGAAGAAACATGATATGAAACATGATATAAAACAGAAAACAGGTACCAGAATAGGTACATGGAACGTAAGAAGCCTGTACATGGCAGGGAAGGCTCATAATGTAGCCCAAGAAATGAATAGACTTAATGTAGACATTATGGGAATATCAGAGACAAGATGGCCGGGGTGTGGAAAATGTAATATTGGAACAAATACAATATATTACTCAGGTAACAACAATGCAGACCACCTAAACGGCGTCGCCATTATGGTTAATAAGGACACGAATAAAACTATAATTAATTTCGTGCCATTATCAGACCGTGCGATGCTAATACAGTTAAAAGCAACGCCAAAAAATATCAACATCATCCAGGTATACGCCCCTGCAGCGGATAAACCAGATGCGGAAGTCGAACAACTATACGCGCAAATAACAGAACTAAAAAAAAGCATAAAAGGAAATGAAGTCGTTATTATTATGGGAGACTTTAATGCCAAAGTGGGCAAGGACAAAATAGAGGACATCGTGGGAGAGTACGGTTTAGGTGAACAGAATAATAGAGGAGAACGGCTAATACAACTTTGCCAAGAAGAAAACATGGTGGTCTCGAATACATGATTCAAACTACCACCGAGGAGACTTTATATATGGACATCTCCACAACACACTGCTGAGCATATTACACGCAACCAGATAGACTATATTTTAATTAATAAGAGATATAGAAACGGGTTAACGGGTGTCAAAACATATCCTGGTAGCGATGTAGGCTCGGATCCAGTGTTGGGTAGTAACTAAGTAAAAGTAACTCGTTACTAGTAACTAGTTACTTTTCAGTATCTTAATAGTAACTTAATTACTTTTGTGTTTTCAGTAATTGTAACTATAACACGTTACAATTATTTAGTAACTTTAGTAACTGAATGTGACAAGTTACATTTTCATGCTACAAATGTAAAATATTTTAAAATGTTCGGTTTTTAATGCCTAGTATTTAAGAAAGTATACCTGAAGCTGAAGAATTTGTTGAAATTTCGAATGCTTTAGTATGCAAATGCTAATACCGAGCACAGGAATACCTTCTTGTACTTAGTCAATAATAAATAATATTTGATGGATCCTATTTGGGTGGTGACAGCTTTTTCCAGTAATCTTTAATCCTTTAACAACTAGAAGCTCTCTGAGCAGGTATGCGGATTACTGGGAAGTATATTCCTAACGCCTGTGCGTATGTAGGGGTGTCTAATTCAGACGAAAATACATTCACCATCTCTATATTTCAATAATAACGAAAAATAAAATAGAATCCTTGGAAAATCACAAAAACATCGTTGTACCAGCTCCTCTAAGCCTGTTCCTTCCCCCACGTACAGAATATTTGCTAATAAACAATTGCTTATAAATGTGTGTTTCTGTTGATATTAAGTTGGTAGTAATTGCATGTACATTAGTAGCGTCTCGTAAAAAAAGGTAACTTAAAAAATAACGAGTTACTTTATGGTAACTTAGTAACTTATTCAAGTTACTTTTATAATTCTGTAACTTAGTAACTTACTTAGTTACTTTTTTGCCGAGTAACTGATTAACTTACTTAGTTACTTTCTTAGAGTAACTTACCCAACACTGCTCGGATCACAACCCGGTTATAGGAAACATTAACATACGCCTTAAAAAGATACAAACCCGATCTTACAGGAAACCAAATATACAAAAACTAAAAGATCCCATACAGTGCGAAGAATTAAAGCACGAGCTAAATAACAATATAGACCAACATAGATTACAAGTACGAACAAACAACATAAATAATACAGTAAATACAGAACACATAGAATCCGTTTGGAATAAGTCAAAATCAGCCATCATTAATACACAAAACACCATTATTATGCATGATTCCAACAGCAACAAAAAGCCCTGGATGACTCCAGAAATATTAGTATTAATGGACAAAAGAAGAACCTACAAAAACAAAAACCAACAACAATATCGACAAATACATCGCACAATTCAAAGAAAAATACGGGAAGCAAAAGAACAATGGCTAAACGAGAAATGCAATGAAATAGAGGAATTAGAAACAAAACATGATGCTTTTAACATACATAAAAAGATTAAAGAGATTACAGGCTTTCCAAAAAAAATAGCAGTAATAAGATCATGAATAAAAACAATCAACTAATAACAAACAAAGAAGAACTACAACAAGTATGGATGGAATACATAAAAGACATGTTCGAAGATGAGAGAACAGAACCTCAACAGGTAATTTCGGCAGAGCATGGACCAGACATACTGAATGTGGAAATCACAAGCGCATTACGAAACACAAAAAATGGTAAAGCTGCCGGACCAGACCAGATTTATAACGAATTTCTGAAACTCTTAAACGAAGGAAACATTGAATTACTCACCAACCTGTTCAATTCAATTTATCAAACCGGAATATTACCGAAAGACTGGTTAAAATCAGTTTTCATCACCTTGCCAAAAAAATCAAATGCAAACAAATGCGATGAATTCCGTCTCATAAGTCTTATGAGTCATGTACTTAAACTATTTTTAAAAATCCTACATCGCAGAATATATAAGAAATGTGAGCAAGATCTAAGTGACTCACAATTTGGATTCCGGAAGGGGTTTGGAACCAGAGAAGCGCTATTTAGCTTATCAGTACTACTGCAAAAATGTAGAGACCAACAAAAAGATGTGTTCATTTGCTTCATCGATTACGAGAAGGCATTTGACCGCGTTAAACATAGCAAATTAATGAGAATACTGGCGGAGAAAGGCCTAGACTACGAAGACATAAACGCCATCAAAAATCTTTACTGGAATCAGAATGCCACCGTAAGGTTGGATAATGAAAACACCGAAGAGATTCCTATTAAAAGAGGCGTTAGACAAGGTTGTGTCCTCTCACCTTTATTGTTTAATATCTATTCAGAAGAGATCTTCAGAAAAGCTTTAGAAAACACTGAAGACGGCATAAAAGTAAATGATGAGTTATTTAACAATATACGGTATGCCGACGACACGGCAGTGATTGCGGATAGCCTGGAGGGTCTACAGCGCTTAATGGATGCAATAACTCGAGAAGGAGACGCAGTCGGATTAAAAATAAACACTAAGAAAACAAAATTCATGATATTCAGCAAAATACCAATAGCACAAGCTCAATTGACAATATATAACCAACAAATCATGAAAGTATCCAAATTCAAATACCTCGGTTGCTGGTTGACGGAAGATGGAGACCCAGATCTGGAGGTAAAATCAAGAATAGAATTAGCAAGATCGTCGTTCCTAAGAATGAAACAGTTACTTACCAACCGCAGCCTTCAACTGGCAACAAGATACAGATTCGTGCAATGTTACATACATTCAGTGTTACTATACGGCGTCGAGGCCTGGACACTCAAGGCTAATACGGAAAAGAGATTAAACGCGTTCGAACTCTGGGTATTCAGAAGAATGCTGCGCATATCGTGGACAGAACACATTACAAACGAAGAGGTGCTGAGAAGAATGCACAAAGAAAAGCAACTGCTAACACTTATAAGAAAAAGGAAAACAGCATACCTGGGACACCTACACCGAAATGATAAATACAACGTCTTACAGCTCATCATGGAAGGGAAAATCGATGGAAAAAGGGGACGTGGTCGAAGAAGATGCTCCTGGCTCAAAAATATCAGAGACTGGACACATATGAGTACCCATGCATTGATTAGAGCAGCTAAAGATAGAGAAAATTTTGCCGAAGTTGTTGCCAACATTCATTAATGAATACGGAACTTTAAGAAGAGAAGTGAAGTGCTAGATGTTGAAACTCTCAATCCGTAAGAGAGTAAGTTACGCTACGTAGTGCTACAACAGGTGAAGTACAGCCACCAACAAGAAGAGTTATCCGAG
>JABXWE010056192.1:0-13829 GCA_014611495.1 Limonius californicus | reverse complement strand
GGATCTCCGTGAGAAATCCGAAATCCGGATCTCTGTGAGAAATCCGAATCTGTGTGAGAAATCCGAAATCCGGATCTAAACCTAAAATCCGAAATCCGGATAAATCCGAATACCGGATTTTTAGCTTTCACAAAATCCGGATCTTCTCATAAAAAAATCCGGATATCCGAAAATCCGAATCCGGTTGCCAGCTCTATCTAAAAGAAAGGCTTTGTGTTCAATTGCCAACATTTCAGTTTGTAACCTATGGTTTGTAACGAGATGAAATTTCAACAACTGACAACTTGTCAAATAATTTTCAATCAAAGACAATTGTAAAAAAAATCATAGCTTGCTGTAATCAAGTTCATTTCTGATCTCGCTGTAGTTGGTACGTACAAATGTGATTCATGGTTATCTAAAAGCAAAAGAACTTTCCTTTTCTGAGTAGGTTTTGCGAATTCGCAAAAATGTTTAATAAAATTTAGAGAATTATCTTCCGGCATCTAACTAGATCCGCTTGCTTCTCCTACACAACCAGGCAGTCCATCACGAATCAAATGTGGCTGAAATATTTTACGGGGAAATAGAAATAAAGGAGGTATTGCAATTCCTATTGCATTTATCGCTATGCAAACCGTGACCAACGTTCCTCTTTCGGCCGATGTTATTGTTCCAACCTGTTTCGACCCTCTAATACAACGACTTTACTTGGCTTTTGGACAACGGTAACTCCCGTTTCATCTACATTATATATATCAGAAGCTTCGAATTTGTATTTTTCTAATACATGCGCTAAATTAAAAAGGATTTATTAAAATTTGCTCTCTTAAAATTAATAGCACGTGCATGACTCGTTGCTTCTGGAATTCTTATAGATAACGTAGGGCTTCTATGCATAAAATTGGTGAACCAACTTCTTCCAGCATGGCTAGTCGTCCGCCACTCGTTGGGAATTTTTATCTTTCTTTGCACACAAAACTGATACATCTGCAGTAATATGTTATATAATAATTATAAAGAAATACTTTCGCAACCGTGTATCAGTTTGAGAACTTCTTTTGGTGTTAAACCATAATATAACATTGAAGAAAAGCGTATGTATTCACAGAATGCTAGTTCTTCTTGCTCAGATAGGACTCTTGTAAGTGGGTAATAGCCCATCGTTGGTGTTTGGCCCTCACATATCTTTTTGCAATAGCGGCTTAACGTTACATGGCAAATTTTCAATTCGCGTGCTACTTCCCTTTGGTTCCTACTTGCTTCAAGTGCCAAATGCGCAGCTCTTCGCATAACTTCGTTTGAAGGGTCCCTATTTGTAATCCTGATTCTTTGCCGAGGCATGCTAAATAGACAATAGAACTCAATAAATTATTTGTAATTGTAACATGTTACAATCGTACCTCTCAACCTTGTTACAATTGTGCTACACCGGGGTTTCTTTCAAATTTACCGCTTCCCATAACTATGTGATGATCTAACCTCATATCAATACGAGCACTTTGTAGACTAACATGTAAGCCACGCATCGCCGTTCAGTCGATTATTATATTCAAACACATATATCTACAATACGAAAATAATTAAAAATTCCAGATTTTTCTTACGTGCCTTGAAAACACAAAAATTCCACCAGCTCCTATCAACAGCGATGACCACTTACAAACTTTTCGCAGGTTGTCGCTGACCATGAACAGCAAATATGCACAGTGTTGTCGATAGTAAAACGCTGTTAAGAAACCGATGATGATAGGTGTTACAATTGTATCGCTTTACATTCGTATTCACTCTCCCCTACATCTTCCATTTCATGTAAGTAACTTTACTAGTCGATTGCCCTCCACCGTTCAGCGGCTTCTTCGCTTGATCTTCGACAAGATGACAATATTTGTTCCCCGGAAAACACAAAATCCGTTCCCTTTTAATCCACCCAAGTGTGTTATAGGAGTGAGAGGTGGTGTCGTTGCATTTATTGCTATTGGGAAAATTCATCCGCGAGTGCCAGGCCGTTAGTTTAAATAGAGCTGGCAGCGTGCATCATTTCTGGCTAATGAATCGTGAGATTTACCACTTTGCCAGGGATGGAAGAGCATAGGTGTGCGCTTTTAGATCGAACCTCGCGATTTGCCTCCGGCGAAATGCAGTGATGGCGCTGCAGTTTCCCTCGACACGAGTGGGAAGTCTTAAAGAAGCGCGCTCGTTATAGTTGAGCACTCTCTAGACCGCAAAAAGGGGAATTGAATATTCGAACTATTCCCAAGTAAAGGTGCTACAGTATTCAGAAGCAGATGCTTTCGGGCTCCGGCCCTGCATAACCGAATCATATCGCGATGCTCCTGTTTTATTCCGGGTTTGTGTTTGACGACGTGAACGTAATACAGTTATACACTGCTGGCTGCCCATTGAGTAATTAGGCAACTTGTGTGACATATGAGTAATGAGGGTGTACATATTAAAGCAGCCAAGGAACGCCGGGGGATGCCCCTGCACAGAAACGGTAACGATTTTCTTGCCTATTTTTGACACCAGCGTTTAACGATCGTAATGTGCCGTCATTTCCTTTTCCATAAACCCTGTACATCTAATATAACGAGCATAAAAAGTAAAGACGCGCATAATCCCGTGGGAGCTGGCGAACGTCTTTTTATAAGGTATTCGTTGCTTTGATATCTCGCGTCAATCGGGGCGCTGAGCGTGCAATAAACAGAGATTAATGATGCTCGGAATTACAGGAATAACAAGAAACGAATTAGTTGTGATTGATAACAGATCGAGGAAGGCCGAGCCGATGAAAGCGCAGCAGCTTACCTAAGGATCCACCACCGGGCAAAAAATTTCTCGTAGTACGCCCAGGATGTAATTTATGCGTAAAAACGCTACAAAAAATTCCGTTTCGGCAGTGGCATAATTTGTGGGTAAATTTGTGTAAGCCACATACAAACGAGCACACGGTGGCAGAACTTTTATTCTTTGGGTTTAGCAAAAGAACGATGAAAATAGCACTGTGTGCAGCATAATAAATCAAGCAGGCGGGCGTGAACGCGGAAGCTGACGGACGCCACTGGCCGACAGTAATTAATGACGTCCGTGACGTCACCGCGAAGTAGTAGCGCTCGCTAGCACTTCCATAGCTCATTATGTCCGATTTTCATCACACGAAATAGTAAAAAACAGCGTTTTGAATTAAATTAATTGCTCCGCGCGCCTTTAATAGCGAACTCGCGCCCGGCGTTTTCTTGAAGGAATAAAACTTCGCCTCCCGCATGAACCCAAAACTCCTAATGCCTTTAGATTTAAAGATTGAGCGGCCTATAAAATAAACAAGTCGGTGCCAAAAGACGTTTGTTTCCCAATTAAACTCTCGACGGGGAGCCGCTTCCGAAATATTTGGTTCTGAATTGAACAAACTTGTGCTTGGCACGAGCCACGCCATAATCGTTGGGCAATGCTTGACATTTGATGTTTTTTCCATTCCAATAAGCAGTTCAAGCTAATAGAAAATTATACCGACAAATCCCCTCGAACGAATACAATTTATGCGGAAATTTATTCGTTTTAATAAAAGCCCGCCAACATTTTGATGGTGTCGATTGGTGCGTGTGTTAACATCATTGTTACGCATCCTCCTCGTTCGGAGAAACCGTTTTCGAAGTAATTGTGTTCGCTACAGGAGGCACGCAACTCGCATTTACGTCTCAATTTTCGCTCCTCTTAACACTTGCATCGACGTTTACAATTGAAATGCCGATCCCAAGGGCAACGGCGACGTCAAAAATGGAGAAATCGGGAGAAACCGAAAGTGGACCAATAAAAGATGGAACATATTTGGGAGCGCATACCAAGGACAGTTGTTTAAAAAAAGCGCAGAAAGATGTTGAAAATGCATTACAAAACACAGCGACTGGTACCACCAATAGTATTTTTGACTCGCTATAAGCACGCTGCTGCCACCAATTATCGCTTTAATGTTTTTAATAATTGCCATTCTGCTATACTTTATAAAATTTGATTGTTGGCATTTCTGAATATTTTCTTTAACAGAATTCGACTATTGCAATATTTCATTAGTGCTGGAAGTGTACACTCTGTTATAATTTAGTTATAAGAATTCCTTCGCTACCACAACTTGTACTTCTAAACAATCAAACTACTACAACTAATTAACATTAATAGTGACTTTACTGTAGACTAGTTTCACTGCTACAAAGCGTAATATTAGAGATTTTAGTTTACCAATTGCCTCTTTCACTAAAAATAATCTACTACTTTTAAAAAATCCCACAATTGCTCACATTAGTGATATTAGTAATATTAACTACATTTTATTTGAGAAGTCCTGTTACTTACATAAAATAGCAGTTGTGATCGAAAGCAGATTCATTGCTTCTACTAACTGTGATTCTAAAAATAATTTTACTGCGTCAACTGATTTGCCATAGTTGATCATTTTCGGGCTTCTAATGCTATTCAGTTAGTTTTACCTGAAACAATTCCACTGCCGCCGCTAACTAATTGATCGTAATCAATTTTTTTTAAATAAGAGTTTCCTGCTGCTAATACGTCTAAAATTATAAAACAGATCTATAATCTAATCAGCTTTCGTTTTTATTTGAATATATCACACCGATCTCAGCCATAATTTGTTATCTGAATAATTATTTTAAGTAAACGTTACTTAAAAATTCCATAGCTGTCCTCAAAGTTTTTCAAGCCATGCACTGAATTTTGAGACAAATTGCTTCCATCAGTAGATATGGCTCTGTCAATTAGGCACATTCCCTTGTTAGCCAATCGAAAATAATCTATTGTTCTACCAACTGTGTTATGTACTAAAAATAATCATACTTATTTCTGCAGATTTCTATCATTTGCCACTTGAGTATTTTAGCAATTTTATAATAAATTTTTAGTTTAAAAAAAACGGCCTGTTGTTTTAATCTAAAACAGTTTCACCGCTGTTGCCATTAAATTGCCACATTCACAAAATAAATTGTCGCTTTGAGTAACGTGCTACCATTTGATATTTGTGTGCTGTTACTAATTTTATTTAGATGTACTTCAAATAATTCCGTCACCGCCACCAAAGTATTGCTAGCGCATTTTTCTTCAAAACTGGTATATTACTATTCTACTGTCTACTAACTTGCGGCTTTTGTCAAAAACAGTTGTACTACTGCCACCAATCTATTTTCAGTAAGTTAAAGTCAGCTTTATGCAAAGACTTTAACTAACAAGCATATATCAGCAATCAACGGCAGCAGAAAAGAAATACTTGCGTAGGGTAACAAGCAACACAAGAAGAATCCAAGTAAGGAATAAAATAATCCTAAAACAGGAACCAGTTGAAACGAAGATTGAAAAACAGCAATTAAAATGGATTGCATATTTATGGAGGATGAACGGAGAGTAATTTCCCAAAATAGTCACGAAAATAAGAGAGGAAATCCTAGGAAAAGATGTAAAAAATGTGATATGTAAAAAAAATAGTGGAAAGAATAGGGAGGATACTGGCAGAAAAGAACAGAATGGCAACAAAGCCAAGAAGTTCTAGGTTATGGATAGAAGACCTGTGCGTAAGTAAAGTAAGTTTACCGAAAGAAATCATGTTGCTATCGTAATAGACACAGTACATTTCCGGTGAGATTTGTCTCATTTCATGCCTGATACGTTGCTGCAGATTCTTAATATTGCCCGGTATCAGGCGTGAATTCAGGCAAATCACACCCTAAATGTAAGAAATTGGTTTAATCATCGATTGGCTTTTTGCCATGAAAGATATAATGTACATTTTGAACATGTTTTACATTAAACAGCGTTTAATTTCCATTGTACGATTTATTATTTTTTTTTGTAATATATAACCTCTTAGAATATTTAAATAACAAAACATGCGTTGTATTTCTCTTGAAGTGAACTGTCAGACGGTATATTATTTGACATACCCTTAACATACCCGTGGTTGCACCCCTCCGGGTTAAGATAAAATAAGAACATGAATTCGTTCCAGTTAAAGTTTCCATATACAATACTTTAGAGTTCTTATAGATATCGCAATGTTTATGATATTAATCAAAATCACAACAGAAGGAATACTTATTCAGGAAAATACATGTAAAAGATGTAAAACTTGATTATTCAGTTTTCTAGTTTTTTTCCCATTATGTATTATAAAAATCATAAAAAATCGTATTACATAAAATCAGGTAGTTCCTCTTCAATAATACGAGGGGAACTCAATTACTTATCTACCTAGAGAGCAAAACTATGGTTAAGCAGCCTGTGCTATTAATGGTATATTTTCACAAGTTTTTGACAGTTCTACATGCAATTTTGTTCAGATCTAAACACACCCGTTTCAGAAATATTGTGTTCAGTTGTGCCAAAAATAAATGTTGGAAACTTGAACACTAAAGTGTAATAAAATTCTTGACAAAAGAGGGGAACGGGTCAAAAACTATCTGTGACAGAATGACGGCGATCTACGGAGAAGAAGCTCTGTTTTATTACAAGGTTAAATTTTGGTGTAAACAATTTTGTTGGGGACGGTAATCTGTTGAAGATGACTCTGATCGGGCAGACCTTCAAATGCGGCGAATGAAGAAATGTGCCAGAAAGTTGAGGTTGCGGTGCTGGAAGATCGACGTTTGAAAGTTGCAACTATATCTTCCGAACTGGGAAAAGCGTCATTAACATTATACACAATAAATTAAGCTTGAGTAAGGTTTCAGCGCGATGGGTTCCAAGACTCTGAAACATAAATTACACCACCAACAAATTTGCGACCAACTTTTGTCCACTTCAGAGAAGGATTCAAGAGTTTCTGCTACGAACAGCGACTGGTGACGAAACTTGGGTTAATTACTGGGATCCCGAGACGAAACAAAAATCCATGCAATGGCTCCATAAGGGTTCCATATCTCCCAAGAAATGCAGAACCCAACCTTGTGCTGGGAACTTAATAACCAAATTTTTCTGGGACGTGGAGGAAATATTGTTGATCGAATATATGCCAAGAAGGACTACACTTATTCGAGAAATTTATGCCAATACTCTAAAAAGTCTAAGAAACGCCATTTTGAGAAACGCCACTATTTGAATCAGAAAAGCATCTTGCCACAAGGCTCGAAAGGTCGTGTCTGTTTTAGAAGAATGTGGGTTGCAGGAAATTGATCACCCACCTTATAGTCCAGATATTTCACCAACTGATTTTTATATGTTTAGAAAACTGAAGAAATATTTAAGAGGACGAAGATTTTACTCAGATAACGAACTGAAACAGGCCGTTGATGACTACTTGCTAGTCAGTCAAAGGAATTTTGTTGTGAAGGTATAAACCAACATCCGGACAGATGGTGTATGTGCGTTGATATAGATAGATGTTACATTGAAAAATTAAATTATTAACATTTTTGTGTCTCTTTCTGTTTTTGAGTTCCCCTCGTACTACTACACAGTTAATATCAATATATTTGAAGCAAAAGTACATTAATCTACTGTAGGGACATTTTAAAATTTGACATTTTAGCTTGTGGAGATTTTCTCTATTCGAGATTTTCACTTTTGGTATTCTGTCTTTTTTATTATTATTATTATGAAATCCTATCAGCACACCAAGGTGAATAATTAGTAATTCATGTACACAGTTTACCACTCGAGCCAAGTGAATACTGTAGTAACCAATAACTTATGATTACAGAAAAAAATTTAACAACCCGTTTAATACTTTTTTCTATGATGGACATTTTCACTTCACAACATTGAATATGAGGGCAGCCTTTTAAGTTTTTACAAACGACCACTAGGTAGCGCTATTGAGATGTGTCATTACTATTTTCGTAAAATTTGACATAGTTTGTTTACAGTGAGCGTTTAAAAAAAGCAATTTCGTGAAAAATGGAAAAGTGGAAATTTCACGTGAAGGTTTTCGTTGGATGATTTTTTACGATTGTAGTAAAACCCTAACTCAACAACAATGCATAGAATTGCTTCGTTCAACTTTAGGTAATAAAGCACCATCAGAAAAGAGTGTTTGCAATTGGTGTGCAGAATTTCGTTGTGGTCGTGCGCCCATCAGTGATGAATTTCCTGAAGGTCGACCAAAATCGGTTGTTATTCCAAAAAACATTGGTGCTGTGCGCAACATGATTGAAGAAGATCGGCTTGTGACTTAAAGGGAGATAGAAGGCATCCTTAGGCATATCGAAGACTGCAGTACATTCGATTTTGCATGAATATTTAGCTGTGAGAAAGATCTGTTCCCGATTGATTCCGCATAATTTGACCGAAGCTTAAAAAGAGATTCGTGTTAATTGGTGTGAAATGCTCAAAACATTCGTCTGAGGAATTGCAAAATCCGTATACAACATGGTAACAGGTGACAAAACTTGGATGTATTCGTATGAACCTGAAACTAAGCAACAATCCATTGTTTGGGTGTTCCAAGATGAATCGAATCCCACAAAAGTTGTTCGTTCACGCAGCACTTCCAAGAAAATGATCGCTTGTTTCTTCGGTTGTACTGGACATGTCTCAACCATTCCTTTAGAGGATCGAAGAACAGTTTTAACGCTGACGCCTTCTTTGTGTTCCCGAATCTCAAACAAAACATGCGTGGACAGCGATTTTCATCACCTCAAGAAGCTGTTGAAGCCTTCAAAAGCCATGTTTTTGAGAGACCAACTTCAGAGTGGAAAAAATGTTTCGAGAATTGGTTTAAACGCATGCAGAAGTGTATAAATCTTAAAGGCAGCGAATATTTTGAAAAGCAATAAAACAGTTTGTTCCAAAAAAATTTCTTCTGTCCTAGTTTTTGTAGAAAATTAACAGGCTGCCCTCGTAGATATTGAGTGAAACATTTAATATAGATTTTGCCATACTTTACAAACAGCCGGTGTATTTGTACTTTTATTCTAGGCTCCCACTAGATCACGGTACATTATACATTATGATAATGTAAGAATGTATACTTTCATATAATATGTATATCAAAAATCGTGTAATTAAAATAGATACTTCAGTAACACAGCAGATTTTGGATTTTAGATAAAAATACTACAGTTAGTAGACCTGGCATTAAGAAACGCATTCTAGTGAGGCTGGTCTATAAGTGAAACTTTTTGTTAAACTATTATTGAACTATTAATTATTAACTATTATAAAATAGCGGATTGCTTTTATTTTAAAATGTGATGATTTTAATAGTGTAATTCAAATTCAAAATATCTAGCAAATGTGTTTTTGTTAATTGTTTCCAAAATATTTAAAGCGCACATTATACAGAGTGGCAACAAAAAAAGACCGGGGTCATAAATGCAATTTAATACAGAAACAATAGAAATAAATCACTCACCATCATAAAATCTGTTGAAAGTAGCCCGCTGCAGCATCAATACACAGTTATGCACCTCTAATCATGTTTAAGTACGTACACCCGGCTTAATTCATTGACATCGATGTATCACGGATGGTGTCTTTCAGTTCCTATAATTTATAATGTGTGTGGATTTGTTTCATACACCGTACTCCTTAAGTGTCCCCATAGATAATAATCACAGGTTGAAAGGTCTGGAGAACGCGGCGGTCACAAATTTTTGCTAAACGAGAAGACCTTATGAATTCGCTGCAGAGATACGTGAGAAGCTTCTTCATCCAGCAGGCCGGGGCGTCATGCCACACTTCTCGCGTATGCCTGCAGGGAGTTCATGAGGTCGTCTCTGAATAATGAACGATTAGCAAAAATGTGTGGCCGGTGATATTGTCTGTAGGGACACTTGAAGAGCACGGTATATGAAACAAATCCACGCACGTTTTAAAAACTGAAAGACCACATCAGCCATCCATCGTTGTCGATGAATTACGCCGGGTGTACTTAAACATGATTAGCAGTGCACAACTGAGCTGCAGAGGGCCACTTTCAACATCTTCTATCCTGGTGAATGATTTGTTGCTATTGTTTCTGTATTGATCTGTATTTATGGTCCCCGAGCTACTTTTTCGTGCGCTGCCCTGTATAGACACAAAATTGTAACTTTATTCTTATTTATTATTAACATTTCATGGTGTCATTATTACCACCAAGGGAACACAAGTATCATTGGTATTTTGATCAATCGCTGGTAACGTGCTTGGGTAAAGGAATTTTCAGAAAGCCGAGTTTAGATACCTTCATTTTATTAGGTATCATCAAAAAACCTGCAACCAAATAAACGATATCGAAACTGCTTTAATTTTTATTGCTTTCTATTTTTCCGTTTGCTGACAAGGATATTTTTATGCGGCGACGAACTCTAATTTAGTTAAACTAGAAATTTTCTGAGTGAGAATTTTTCACTTTTAACTAGTATAATATACTATGTTTTGTTTTCGATGTTTTCATTTATACTTATATGTAAGCAACAGCGATATATCCTGATAATAATTCCAATTATATGCTTCTTTTCTGTTTAAACATAATGATAAAGGTTGTTTTGTATAGTATACCTACAGAACGAGTCGTACTTTTAAACAGTCACTGAATTATGTCGGGAAACTTAAAGTAAGACAGCCCTAACGTTTCTGTGTAGTTTTAGAAGTAAGCAGCAGCTCAACAAACTATGCCGAATTTCTGGATATACGCAAGAAGGTTTATTCCGTAAAACGGTTACTAATGATGGTAGTTTGGAAGTGAGCACAGAATCCGAAAGAGTGCTACACGATTATCAGTCGAGTCTGAGCCGTAGGTTCAGTTCACTACTCCGGGGAATCGTTAAAACTTGGTCTCAATGCCCGACTTGACGCGCCGGCACATCCAGACTAATCGCAATCATCGGGAGATCTAGAAGTTTTCCACGTAAATGGCTCTAGTTGGAACTTTTCCTTAAATAGTTTTTAATATGGGCCTGAAGAGCTGCGCATTTCGCTGCAACACAAAACAAACCTCGTAAAGGGAGCAACACCGAAGTTCTCCGCCAGCAAACACTAATTAAAGGTTGATATGCAACGTAATAAGTAGAAAGTAAGTTAATTTTGATCCGGAATTACAATGTACCCTTTGACTTCGTCGTTTTGAGGGGGCTTTAATAAGTTCGACTGACGCGTATTCCCTTGCTGAAACAATTCTGAACTTTGTAAGCTTCTGAAACTCCCAGCTACACTACAACACGGTGAAACTGGGAAAATTTAGCACGTGGTAAATGCTTCCGTACTGCACGTTCTTAATACTTGTTCACGTATTACCGGGAAGTAAACTAAGTTTACATCACACGGTGATTTCACTCGCTAATGAGTTCATCATACTATTATTCTTAATGTGATAGTTGCTGGGTTATTAACTGTAGTAGTTTGTTGCCATTAATAAAGCGAAAACTCAAGTTTACCCATTTACACTAGCAAACTTAAATGTTAAACGGGAAGTTGAACCAATTTCAAAGTTATTTCTTGTCGAAATAATGGATCTTCGGCTTCTAAACAAGACAAGAATGTAATATGTTAAAGGAAGTGTAGTGAGAAGGGGATATGCAAGAAACTTGTTGATGATATTATTTTTCATATAATTCATATAGTGACAACGATGGCTCGTGTGTCCAGATCGTTGACAACATTTGCAGATCTACACATAAAACTTCTGTATTATATGTATCTTAAGTGTCGCAGACCGTGGAACTTATAAATTTGTTTGGGTAAGCATTAATTATGAAGGCGTATATTTAGAAAATGTTTAAATTGCCCTAATCACTGTTTGAGAACTGTGAATGTTAACGAAGTCGCCCATGTTTTACTTTCAACGCCCCAACAGAAGTTTATTCATTCTAAATTTATCTCGTAGACGATTCAATTAAACACGTAAATAGAATACAAATAAATATTTTTCTCTGTTGCTTATAATTACTGTATCTGTTGAAATGCAATATATTAACGTCTCTATTTTGAATGTCCTATATCTTTTTATGTCCTTCTTTATTTCCTTTTCTGCCATTACCAACTTTTTTAAACATTAATATTACGAGACCTTTAGATACAATTAAAGCGATAGCAGTATTGCAAGAGCAAGAATTTATATTAATAATATTAATATAAAAGACTTTAACAGTTATTCATTTTTATTAGTAAAACTTTGAACTGATTATGAAGCAAGTTAGTACATTAACACAATAGCAATCCTCAGCATTGACAGCCTTTTCGCCCCACTGCTGCGTAGGATTGAGGATTGATCACTATGGGAGAGTAGATCAGCAACCCCCCGTATGGGGGAGGTCCTTGTCCAACAATGGGATGCTGCGGACTAATAAAAAAATGTTCAGAATAATCCAGTTTTCAAACTTGTCCTACCTTCTAAATCTAAAGTATTGACAAGACTAACGAACTACTACGGCAACGTTGGAACTCTTGAATATGTCAAATTTAAAACTTGGTAATGGTTTCGTTTTTCAATAATATGAATGTTAAAAAAATCGTATAAAAACAGACCCCGGAAAATATTATTATTTTGAAGGCAGACACGATGGACGATCGGATGGTCTAGTTGAGTGTTTATTATTTACTTATTAGAATATTTCATCGGTCCCATAGACATAACTCGCTCACATTGGCAGCAGCAGATGACACTAGCGAATTAAAAAATTTGAACTTCTACTAAGTGTGTCGAAAATTGCAGGGTACAAATAGTTAATAAAGCTTGCATTTTCTGCAAGAATACAGACAATTTTGTAGATAGGAATTTGCAGAAAACATTCTGGTTTCATAGAATATCCTGCATATTTATACAGTGTTAGAATGTATATAAAATTCTACGTTTAAAATTGCATTTCATCTTTTTACAAATTAGATGCGAAACTTTCAAAAAATTTATCAGGCATCACAGACGCGCAGACCTTTGAATATTTAAAAATGTATTACAATTAGGTAAAAGGTTTTCGGATAAACTGACTTTCAGTCGAAAGATTCAAAAAGTGGTAGAGCTTAATTGTTATTAAAGCTACAGAGTTGGCGGAAATGTTTTCTATATGAATTAATGCATGCTACAGTATTCTTTGATCATGTTATAAAGTTCTGCCAAAGCAAATCCAAAAAACATAGGTGTGTAGTTTTCTCTTCCGTTTCTGGATTCCTGTAAGCAACTGTTAAGATCGAGCAATTGGTGTATGTACTTTGGCTTGGTCAAATTTCATTACAGTCAGCCCAATAGATCCTGAGTTACGCGGCATAAAACATATACGAGGGGTATTTTTTAAATAAGGTCCGTTGTGAATGAGAGTGAGAATGACGCGCGATCGCCGCCGTGCGCTTGCGCGTCTGCTCCCAGCATGCTTTGCGCGCGTTTAGACGGCATTTGCAGCCGTATCGTCTGTCTGTGTGCTGAGCTGTAGAAGTTTATAATGTTGCAGAAAAATGAGTGGCCCGCCGACTGTGATATACTATCTGTAATTCGATTCTTGGGTGCAAGAAACTTGGCAGCAGCGGAAATTGATCGTCAGATTTGTGAAGTTTACGGTGATAATGCTATGGGTGACAGTAAAGTTCGAAAGTGGGTGAGAATGTTCAAGGACGGGCGGGTTATTGTGCATGATGAGCCACGCCTTGGTCGACCTTCTCCGATTTCTGAAGATTTGGTTCGTGATGTGGACAACAAAATTCGAGAGGACCGACGATTCACGATTCAAGGTCCGTTTTGCACACCATTGTTTCGGGGAAACTGAATTATCGATAATTATGTTCTCGGTGGGTTCCAAGACTGCTTTCTGACGATCACAAAACAAAATGATTGAGTTGTGCTTTATCGTTTTTGACTCGATACAATCAGGAAGGAGATGAATTGGTGGACCACAGCGTTACAGGAGATGAGACTTGGATGTCTCACATGACTCCTGAGTCCA
>JABXWE010056188.1:0-36080 GCA_014611495.1 Limonius californicus | reverse complement strand
GTACACCCTGTATGTAAAGAGAGACCCAGGAAGGTAAGTTTAGAACATCCCGTAAGATAGCAGGCTTTCGCCCTCTTCCCGAAGGCTCTGTATCATTGACACAGGAAGAGGTGGCGCCCATACTTTCTTCGACGTACCCTGTATAAGACTTCGACCTTTTACTTTCCCTCTTATGAGCAAACTCTTGAGAACCACCCCTCCTTCGACTGAGCTACTGAGAGCAACTGCCGTTTTGCTGCGCTAAAGCGAGGAACTTCTGCAGGTTTGTATTAAGATTACTTATTCCGACGCACCCTGTAGAAAAGCTTCGTTTGACCCGTAACAACAAGTCGGCAACTTAACAAGCGCACAGCTCAATAATTAATTAGGTGCACAAAACACTTTACTCAGATCGATATTTTATTCGCAATCATTTAATTCGCTAATAAATTCAGAACACACAGCTGTAATTTCAAATTGCAACTATATAACACAAGTCAGCAACTGAGCAAGCGCACAGCTCAATAATCAATTAGGTGTACACAATACTTTACCCAGATCGACGGTTTGATCGTAATCATTCACTCACCATTTAGATAATAAATGAAGAACACGCAACTGTAATTTTAACTTCAAACTATGCAACACAAGTCAGTACTTAGCAAGCACACGGCTTAATAACCGGTTAGATGCACACAACACTTTACCTAAATCGACATTCTATTTGCAACCTTTACACTCAGTATATTGATAATAAATTAAGAACACACAAATATAATTTCAACTTCCAATTATATATTATATAACATTAGTACTCAATTTAACAATCACACAGATCAGTAATGAATTGAGTGCACACAACACTTTACTCAAATCAGCGATCTATTCGCACTATTTGGACAATAAATGAAGAACGCGCAACTACAATTTTAACTTCCACCTGTATTACGCAAGTCTGCAACTTATCACGCGCACAACTTAGTAATCAGTTAGGTGCACACAAAACCTTACCCAGATCGACGTTTCATTCATAATTATACAGCTCACTATTTAAATAATAAATTAAGAACACACAATTGTAATTTCAAATTTCAACTACATAGCACAAGTCAGCAACTAAGCAAGCGCACAGCTGAATAAATAATGAGATGCACACAACATTTTACCCAGATCGACGTTTTATTCTCAATCAGTCAACTCATTATTTTGATAATAAATTCCGAACACACACATATAATTTCGACTTCCAAATATATAACATTATATAACGCAAATGAGCAAGCACACAGCTCAGAAACGAATTAAGTGCACACATCACAGCTTATTCTTTCTAACTGCAAATATTTCCTTTCATATTGTATACTTATAACTAACTTTTTGAGGACAGCAACGTTCCTTATAAAGGAAACTGTTTTTTTTAATATAGTATATTTATACAGAAGCGGATTATCTTAAGAACAGTATATTATAGACTGGCCTCTTAAGAAGCCTATTTCTAAACAGAATAGTACGCTACAGCTTATTTTAGACAATTGCAAAGAGATATGAGATTATCAGTGTAAAGTAAACTGTTCTAAATGCGTCCGAAGTGGACAAAAATCGTCCGTTCAAGGAGAAATAAACTTACGATTATTTCTTTGTTCGGTACGCTTCGAAAAATGTCTGCGTTTAAGAAACATAATACCAAAAGGCATTATGACACTATTAATTACCAAATTTCGCAATCTGCGAAGACAGTTTTTCAAAAACGAAGTAAATCAAATATGTTAAAGTCAAATGTAAGATTGAACGGAAACGAAGGTATAAGTAAAACACTCAAATGTGTTTAAGGCATCTCCCTAACCTCAGATACGCCAGTTCATTCTTACATATACACAACTATCTGCATACAAAAAACTATCTAGGAACTACTACTTGACAGAATGACTTAATATAATACAGCTGCTTATATGGCTGACGAAATAATTCCTTGTACTAATATCACTAATGCTAACTATACCTCATTTCGAGAAGTTTTCGAATAATCTTCATATCAGAGACACATGTTTAAGCAATATTCAACGAATTCTGCATCAAAAATACATAAAACCTATAACCTTTAATTTTTTTTTAAAACGCTGGCCATCATTGGTAGATTTTTCACCATTTAAAGAGTACTAAGAATGGATGTCCGACAAGTAGTAAAAACAAACCCAACTTTAATTAAATATAGAGAAGGGTCAATGGAGTTTCCTAACCCTACTTATTAAATAATAAACATTCTAACGCTCTGTGACTTGAAAATTGACCTTCTGCAGGCAATCGTTTTATCCAATTTTTTAGACTTTTATATGCAATAGTATAACTATTATATTCTCTAAAGGAAATATCATTGTTGAACTACAATTTTCGTTGTTAAAGTTGAAAAACATTTATAATATATAATCAAATATTGGCAGGAATTTTGAATGACTTACTGCTCCAACACTTGTCAATATGTTTCTACCACATTTACAGAGAAAGTAATCTGCGTCCTCTTGCTGTTAATTTGGGAATACACAAATGCTAATAGGAATAAGTGATAGTAGAATGATAAATGCACATCATTTTTATTGGCTAAATAATGTGGTTGTACGAACATACAAAATTCACATCTATTTGAAAACTATGAACCCCTGAAATGCTTCAACGGCACGATTGTGGTATGTGTAGATCAAACGTATAGTACGCTACGCTTTGATCTTTTCAAATGCATTGTAACAAATGCTGTGTGCATGTTTGGCTTTGTTTGTTGTTGCATTGAATACAGAAATAGATGTTCATGTGAAGCCCTCCATAAAACACATTAATGAATTAAAAAAAATTGATTAACTGTTCTATGTAGAATCTACCACAATCGAACACGGAAAGACGGAAAGGATCGCTTAAAATAATTATACATATGTTGCAAAAAGATGGAATATATTAAATTGTGAGTTAACACACGTCCTAATAATGAGCTTGAATTGCGGATTGAAAAATTTTAAAAATGTAGGATATATTTTTGGAAATCGCAATGTATATATATATATATATATGTATATGCTGTGTGGTTGGTTTCCAGGAATTCTTGCGCGTAGCAACTTCTTGGTCCTGGGACGGACCTGGCTGGTTGTCTTGACGACGTTTCGGCAAAGTCACATTTGCCATCTTCAGGTCTTGTCGGATAACTTTCTGCTGATGCTTCTTGCAATACGACTGTTGACGTTCGTTTCTGCTGGAGCTATATATACTTCTTGGCCGTTCCGTGTGGTTGCGCTTTGTTGATTTCGGGTTAGGTTTCTTGGGTGTTTCTCGATTTCTATTGCTTCCCTTATTATTCTTGATTTCAGGTGTCCTATGTTGGCCAGTACTTTGGTGTTTTCGAAAGCAATTTTGTGAGATGATGTGCTTACGTGTTGTGCCAGTGATGAAGTCTTCTCGTTCTTTCGTACGGCATTTTCGTGTTCTTCTTTTCTCACATTGACCCGTCTATTCGTTTGACCTATGTTTGTTTGATTCCTGGAAACCAACCACAGCATACAACACCCGCGGAATCCTCGAAATCAACATATATGTATATGTGTATATATCCATATATATACAATATTAAAACAAATATGTGATGTAAATTAGATTCAATATCTCTTACTGACTGAATACTTTTGAACACTGTCTACATTATTCTAGGTGATATAATATAATACAGACATTGTAATTAATTATCAAAATATTGTTCCTTACATAAAGTCATTAGAATTCACTTCGAGGCAATGATTGAGATACGACAAAATAGCAATTTTTTTAACAATTAGAATTTAAAACCCACTTATTCGTGCATATTGCAAAAGGGGTTAGCGACAGTCAACATCCATTTCTCTCATGTTCCTTCCATAAACGACCTCGTCGTATATGTATAACATATTGACAACATTAATCAACTTGTTATATATTGTAGAAAACCTCGGAATCTCCTAATAACCATGCGGAGTAACTATGCATCTCCTTATGTGAGTATAAGGTACTACCAACAAATACACGCCTGAAACAATAACTTCCAAACACCCGGTACTGCTATTAAACACACTCGTAAATTGTTAATTGAATACAATACCAACACTGAGCCCACATCTCGGATAATTAAATAGTAACACACAATACTCACGATACATTAGGGACACACAGTCCTTGAGGTACATACAATACCATTACCCAGAACATAGCTCTGCCATTAACACAAATTTCCCCATAACTTAGGGTCACACAGCCCTTCTGGAACACATACTACCATTGCTGAGCTAACATCTCTAATAATAAGACAGTATTACGAAACATTCACACACGCAGCTCTTAGAATATGCACAATAATATTACTAATCTCACAGCTCTAGTAATACTTACACGCAACTACAAATAAATAATTAGAAACACACAGCCCTTTATGTATACGGACAACTGTCCTAATAAATTAAGGACAAGCATCCCTTTAGATATACACAGTACCATCACTGAGCACATAGCACACAGCACGCAATAAAACAAAAATATATATCGTTGTGATACCCCTCGTTACGGAGCCAAACAAATTATGCTGTATACTCTACTTTGAGGTTAAAATAAAATAATTGTAATTCGGCAAATATTGTGAATGGTTAATACCTGTCAAACCATAGATTATCGAAACGCCAAAATTTTCTTGTAACCAATTCAAATCCCTCACCGGCCAAAAAACCCAAACCACCCACCACCGAACTTCATTTTTAACAACCACCAAGATAAGGCAAATCGTTTCGCTCAAACTGTCCAAATTCACATTTCGTCAAAATCCCCCCCACCCCAACGATGATTTTCTAATAGAACCCAGCAATCTCGAAGAAATCAAATTTCATCTAAATCTCTCAAAAATTCCAAAGCCCCGCTCCGAACCAACTAAAACCTCTTCTATTAAAAAAATTTCCTGATCCTGCAATTGAAGCCATAACAACCATCTTCAACTCCTGTTGATGTATATCGCACGTCCCCACCATTTGGTAAAGAGCAACTTTCATCATGATCCACAAACCCGGCAAAGATTTCCACAACCCCCTATCATATCGCCCCATATTCCTGCAGAACACCCTCGGCAAAATCCTTGAAAAAATCATCGTCTCCCTTCTCCGAGATTTTTAAGAAACGAACAACCTTCTTCCGCAAGAACAGTTTGGATTTCGTCCCCACCGCTCCACAATAAACCCCGAGCTTCATACAGACTCCACCAGGTATGCCAACATAAACGGATGTACGCTTGCTCTCTTCCTAAACATTGAACGCACGTTTGATAAGGTTGGGCATGACGAACTCATCCAACGACTAATTTTTCTCAAACTTAAATCTCCACTTTATCAAATTAATAGACTCCTTTCTTTTCAACCACTCCCGCATAGTCAAAATCCACAACTTATATTCCCACTTCATCAACTTTCTTTCAGCCGTTCCCCAGGGATCTGTACTTTCCCCCATATTATACTCTGTTTACTCTCACGATTTTCCTATCACAAACCCGACCCGAACCAAAGCGAAACTTTTCGCAGATGACACCGCCACCTGAACCACCCAAAAAACATCCGTTTCTGCATCCCGCGAAATCCAAATTGCTCTCAACAGCATGCGCCGGTGGACCAGTCGCTGGAAAATAAAGTGCAACGCCGAAAAATTATTAACCATTCTATTTCGCCATTCAAACTCCACCAGAAACCCTAGATTAAACCCCTTGGATATCGACATTTCTATTCATAACTAACGAACCCACTCTCCAACCAAGTCCGATACCTGGGTAACACTTTTCAACACACATGTGCCCTGAATCTCGATATCCGGGAACCCTGAAAAAACTGTACAACCGTTCCAACCTCCTCCGGATCATCCAAGGCCGTTTGCAATGTTGCGACTCCCGAACCCGTCTACATACGTACAACAGTTTAATACGACTACCGAGCCCCTCTATACGCCCGTATCAAACCCCATCTTTTCCATCAAATCGCAGCATGCGGAAGACAAATTCTGCGTCGCATTTTCCGCCTATAGAGAACATCCCAATAACTAAGTCCACATCGACACTCAAACCACTCCGTCTTCTGGAACTCCAACAGAAATACATATCTAGAACTCTCCTCCGCGGAATTTCCATCGCCATAGTAACCCTCCACACTTCTGACAAACCCCTAAATCGAAATTTCGTCCTAGTTAACCGCATCCACAGAAACCCGCGGAGAAAACTCAAACACACCCCAGCTGCCCTCCTTTCTTCCCTGTACACCGTCTCCCAGACAACTTCATTGCCCTGGTGGAGGAAACTCCACTAACAATAAGGTGAGCTCACACTCCACTAATTCCAACTTCCAATTTCAGATAACCCGCAACACCAGAACCAGAAGAAACGGAAAGGAACCCACCATACCTGGAACCAAGAACAATGAATCAGCACCTGCCAGGCGGCCATCCAATAGCAATCCACCAAGACGTCACCGACCTACGTCGTCAAGAAACCTGCATAATTCGTTCAAGTACATAACCATAATAATACGATTATAATCCCATTCCCCTTTAATTATTCTTTCAAACTGTAATACATCCTTATTTAAGGGAATGGAGGACTCATCTGTTAATTAATTGAGAGGGGCAACGAGCCCATTGGCTCAGTACTTTCCACGCCCCTGGTCGTATTAAAACTGATTATAGTAAAACCATTAGCCATTTTAGTCCTTAGCTAAAGTGGAAAATGCCAAAAATAATAGCTGTTAAGTGTAAAAAGTTAATCGGCAAGAACAAATACTTATTCTACGTGTAATGTTTGACATTTTCCACCTCCAGGGGGTTTCATCCACCACTGGCGCATTTAAGGAGGAGGCTACCCTTTAATACTTTGCGATACCTTACCATTGTATCTTGTACTAGTTAAACTTTATACAGAGTGCCCATTAAGCATGGGAGCGTTATACATTTCTTTTAGTATTTTTTACCCTTTCTATGTTATTATATTTTTAAACATTTCATTAAAAGGGATTAAAAATGAGAGTGTAAACGGTTTTTTTCCGTGTTTTATTTGTTTTTTGCTGCTTTACACGCATTGCGACTTCAAACGCGCTATTTTCAGAAGTAATAGAAATACAATTAAATTGTAGTTAGTGAAACAGCACACTGATGTTAATTTCAAACTTGGTTCTGGGCGAAATACGCATAAAGCAGCAAGAAAACTAATAAAACCCGTTGAAATTATTAACATTGCTCTGACTTATTAGTTAAAATGAAATTAACTCTGATTTTATTTTATTGTCTGCCTTTTATGTGCGGCTTTATGAAGGTTAAAAACATATCTGCCAACAACTATGGCTCAAAATGGGTTAATTATCTGCCCCTACTTCATATACAGACAAAGCAAAATACGTAAATAATACAATTTTAAATTCATTAGCGCCGTAGAAGAAGTTTTTGCAGAATAAATGTTTCAAAACTACAGCATTTATTTGCCGTTTATTAAGCTACGTTGGCTTGTGGAATGGCAGACGGTACAACATGTAGCCTGAAGAAGAAGTGTATCAAAACAGATTATATTTGTGAACAAAATATGTCGTCGAAAATGTTTGCGGTAAACACGCAAGTAATACTTACATTGAAGAACGTCATAAGAGATGTATTATACAAAACGTATGCTACCAGGGAACACATAACAATGCAAACATTACAAAAATGCATGATTCAAGAATACCGAAAAGATTTTCAATATACTACTTCGGCATTATACAAATGGTGGTTGTAGGTTGCGTCTAATAAAAAAGAACTATTATTCATCTTAGGAGGATCACACTTTTTAATTAATATGTAAAAAATCAAAAACGGATGACATCGCCAAACAGTAGTTCTCCATGAAACTTGGATTTTCAGCAAATAAACGCACATGAATAGTTGACAAGATGGCACTTTAGCAACCGCGTCCAAAGAAGCTGAATACCTGCCGCAACATTGAGATTGAATGCTTGGTTCCCGGAACCACTTCAACAAAAAGGTTTGCTCCTTCCAATTTTTTTGTGAGATTTACGTCTCGCTGTTTTAATCCCAACAAGTTCAGCCCGTACGTATATTTACAGGCCAGATCATTGTTAATCTTAATGCTATATACTGAAAATTATATTTGTAGGATAAATTTTTGGGTTATCTTGTGAATTTGGATAATTATCCTGTATGAATGTGTATCACTTACCTTTATGATATTATTTCAGCATTGTTGTACTTATTGTGTAACGGGTCAAAATGGTGAAAAGTGAATATTTGGTGTTTAATTACCAATTACACAAAAGTTCAACATTTTGAGATAAGAGTAGCTCCAACAACAAACATCTGCCGCAGCCGTGACGCGGAATATTCCAGAACACGCGTCCCTCTCTACACCAGAGGGGGGTGCGCCCATGACGGAAATCGAAAATTGGCCAGTATAAAACCGCCAGCGCGGCCATTTAAAATCACTTTCCTGGCTCTTGATTTCATCAAAAGTCAGAAAATATTCCTCAGCCTTCTTTTAAGACTATTCTTAAAAGATCCAATCGTTGAAAATCCGATCCTGAAATTAACCAGTCTAGTAAAATCCGTTTACTAATTCCGCATACTTACCCGAAAGTTAATTAATAATTTTCCAGTATTTTGCCGTTGAATTAACAAATTTATAATTTTGAGTTTCCAGTTACCGAGTACGAAGCCGAGCGAGCCAGTGTGCGTCGACCGTAGATAGCTGTCGGGTAATTTGTTAAATTATACCGCCGTTCGAAATCGTTGGATTTCTAGCACATTTTGACAGTAAAGTTAGTAGATATAAATATTTAACTTGCGTTGCTTGTTTATTTGAGTGCCCGGTAGTCCGTTTTCCCTGTAACAGACATTTTTATTGCTATTGTGCCCGTGTTTGAAACGGTTAAGATCAATAGAAAATTCTGTATAAAGATTATTATTGCTTATAAGGTCGGTGTCTGAATCGACGGTGTAAATAAGCCTTAATAATTACTGTTGTTATTAGTTGAACACCCTGTACAAGGTTTGTCGTAATTTGTAGAGAAATTTCACAAGACGTCAAATTTTTGTCCCGCTAGAAGATTTGAATTGATTTGGAGTATTTTGAACAGTTCAAAGCGATCTACAAATTCTGTCGCAGAGTAATTTTGTGCAAATTTGTAGGGGAATTAGCCCCATTCTCGTTAGTAGGCTGGAGAATTTTGGCCGACTAATTAGAGTGCATTTTCCATGTGCCCGATATTTTCACTGTAAAAGTCAGAATCCTATCCGAGTAATATTTACGCAAAGCAAGGTTAAATTATTTATACCACAACTGCGCTGTTAAAAACGCGTAGTTTGAGTTTTAACTTCCAGGAAAACTGATTTAATTAAAATCTCCTGTTTGAAGATTTATTACAGTAAAGTTTGCAATTCAATACACACAGATTGTTTATTCTGGAGCTATTTACATCTAACGAGACACATGTGAATCTCGGTACAGAAATTGTCACTGGTCGTTAACAAAGTTCACGTTGTTTTACGTAAGGAACATTTTCCCACTGATTAAGTATAAATTCTTACGCTGGAAAGTTTAACACTCACTGTTAATAATCCCGAATACCGTTTATCCCCCTCTCAAGGAAATTGCTTCCTTGGCAACAACAAATTAAAGCTAATTGGTTTGTTTATGTTTGATTAGTACCGGCGACAGCGGTGGACATTTTGTCCACTCGAGAAGCTATTTCGCCTACCAGAGCCAGTTCGCAGTCGTTCTACCGACCCTGACCTACGAACCATTGAGCCTACCAGTACAAACCAGTGGCGGAGACATCTATTTTATTCGTTAATAATTGATTCGAGTATAATATTTATTTAGTTTATCAATTTTGTACATATATCATTATGTAAGAGTTAATAAATTTATTTTTTCCAAGCACTTATAATTGAATTCTGGACAACTCGAGAGACTACCCAGGTTATACATTTTGGAGCGTTCGCGCCCCGTATAAGCCACTGGGTGGAACGTTACAATTGTTGTCACTATGCACTGTACCTTCTTGTATTTACTTTGGGTTTATTGCTATCAGCACATATTACTATTTGTTTATAATTGCAATTTTGAATTTGGCAGTTGTGGCAGTAAATCCATTCACGGCAACGGGATTTTAAATTATTAAATTTGGATTTGTTTTCATTATTTGGTTTATGGACAGTTCTGGGAACATTTTGCTATCGTTAAACTTTATTGTCCGGCGCTAACTTCTTGTATGCTACGCGTTACATTAGCTGGATTTTTAAGAGCGCCAGGCCTGACGTCAATAAATCGGCTATCGGAATATTATTACTATTCGGTGTCAGTTAAATTTTGTGAACTGTGAGTCAGTTTATGGCAACATAAGGATACGACCGCTAAATTGCGTTCCAGTCAAGGATTATTTCGATTTTAATTGTTCGAATTGCCTTTGAATTAATATTTTTGGTGACACTGCTGTCTAGAACGGTTAATGTTATAAACTGTTGCTTGTTTATTATAATTATTATTTTGTTTTGTGCGTTCTTTATTGCATTTATTGGATATTTATAATTGACCATTGATTGTTACATTACTTGCAATATATAGGATTTGTTTACAACATTCACATGTATTAGTGTTGTATTAGCTTTTTGTTCTGTATGCTGAGAACTCGTAAATTTATGTTTCGAGGTCAGAGTATACCTTCATCTGCATCCATTAAGGTAGGTCTTTGGGATTACTGCAGTCCCGTTGGTGTTGGATTGTGAATCTCTTTATTTCATCTACGTTTAGTCACCCACATCCATATCGCAGTAAAGCTACTCGCGGTGAACACACCAAATTTTTGCAACAAGTTACAAGTGGGTAATAATTCGGCGTTCCTGATTTGTAAAACATTCGTATTTTCGTTACCGCCGTTTGTTTTATAACAACAGCTAAACGGAAATCCTCGTGAAAGGGCCAAGGACAAACAACTTGCAGAGAATCAAATCTACCTTATTGTGCTTCCTCGTTACCTGAGTATTTCTTAAAGAAATCTGTTATAAATTATGTATAAAGTCAACGTTTCGTAATGTCCAAATTTTTGGTTCACGCCAGCTACTGGCTACGATATTTATATTAATCACAACGAGAACGGTGTGACCAATGACAGATGAATTTATAAAACAAGTACAATTAGTTTTGAAATTACCAAACAATTAGCAACAGAAGGTAGCTTTATTTATGGAAATACAGCTACTACTATTTATCACAAACCGAAGAACTCCACAGACAAAAATTCACTGCGGTGCGTTTCCGCCGATACCGATATACATCGATAATGTTTACCTTAGTTCGGCGATAAAGTTGAAGAAAGCACAAAAAGATATTTTTTTATTTGATTATTGCTCCTAGGTTGACGTAGATAGGAAGAAACTGCGGCAGCAATTCTCTTGACGCCCTGATAGTCACATCAGGGAGCAATGATCTGGATTGCGATAGATTGCACCATAATGCCGAAAATCACAAACTAAATGGTTTAAATCATCCAGAATCGATGAACAGAGTCACAAAGTTTTTGTTAAAACAGCGAGTTGTAACAAAAACGTAAAAAAAGTAACGGGGTTGATTTTTATCCGCTCAAAACGATACGAGAAACCACACGGAATTCTCTACCAAATTATTCAATCCTGTATATGTTTAATCCCACTTTTGTAAATTTCAATTTCACGGGAAAGCGGTACAGCTTTAATTAGAGGAACAATTTTCAAACCAAACCCTAACTTGCACTGGTCACAAAAACGTCTGTACACCTTAAGATTCTACGCCCAACGCTCTTTGTTCCCTTCAAAAAATAGCAAGCTAGCTAGCCACGGATTTTCAGAATTAACCGAAACACGTGCACATAATAGTACATTCCAGTTATAAAATTTCGAGATAACTAAAGGTGGCATGAGAGGCTTTATTTAGGAATTAAAATGAATAAGTAATTTTATCGATCCTAGAAATTTGAATGCAAATTACAAGAACATCACAGACACTTCGAAGAACAGTAAAAGCCTACCACCTAGACGGATATGTCAAGAAAATACACCATTTAATATTACGGCTTCCGCCATACCATACCCAATATACAACGGAATTGAAATGGTATAGTTAGACTGTAAAAGAAAATATAATCAAAAAATTGTTCATCACCCGAAGATGTTATTGATACCTATTATTGCTATTGTTAAAGTTATTGATTCGGCGTAGACTGTTGAATATGGAAAAGACCTCTCTGATATTCATCCTTTCATTACTACCATTGAAGGATCAAAAAGTTTGGCGAAGAACCATTTCTTTTTTATTATTATTATTTTTACAATTGCATTAGCAACCAGAACATTATTATTCAGTGTGCCCCAGACTGTATATAAGTTATGATACATCTTTGGAGAGAGTAAAATAATGCTACATAACCAAGTAAAAATACAACATGGCGTCCATTTGATATTAGAAAGTTGCTACCGATATCTCGGAAACCGCCATTTTGATTTTCATTTTGACATCATTTGCAAGTGTGCCTAATCAAATCAAATAACTTTTACATAAAACATTTTTTTATATCTTTTATAATTACGAAGGCATTTGACTATAAAGAAAATGGCGATAATTTCTAAACTGAATTATCACTCAGAACTGCACAACTTTGCCAATTTAAACAAATCTCTGTCTTTAACAATAACTCATCCTGGGACACACTGTATGTTCTATACGCGAATTGTATAATTTAATTTAAACAGATCTAATAGGAAAGACCCATTGGGATCACCCCTACACTAGTGTGTTAAATCCTTTGGCGACTTCTTTATGCCTCAATGATTGGGTTTCTCCATTACTGGGTCAATTATTTCTTTGGAATGGATGTCCAAAGTGCATCTGCCTAATAGCATCTTCCACATATTGAATGTTAAGGTCTTCTTGCAGAGTTTCATTTAATACAAACCATGGAACATTCGCTGTATTTCTAATAGTCTTTGCTGGAAACGTTGAGTTATATCAGTCGGTGATCTACGAGGGTGATTCAAATTTGACCTGCAGTTTATTTTTTTCTGGTCGATACAAACTATAAATTAATATTATATATACATCATTTTTCTAAGTAACAACCCCCCTTTAAAATACACTTGTCCCATTGCTCCGGTAGGTTCCGTAATCCCGTCGAAAAAAATTCTTTTGATTGACGACGTAGCCAATTTTGCACCGCATCCTTCACTTCCTCATTACAGGCAAATCGCTTGCCTCCCAAGAACTTCTTGAGTGGCCCAAAAAGATGATAGTCACTTGGGGCCAAGTCCGGACTATATGGGGGGTGAGGCAGTACTTTCCAGTCAATGTATTGTTCATTCGATGGGCTGTATCGTACAGTAGAATAACGCCCTTGGTTAAGAGACCGCGTCTTTTTGTTCGTATAGCCATCTTAACCTTTCCAAGAAGCTCACTGTAATAAGCTGAATTTACCGCTTTTCTTTCTTCGAGAAAATCGACGTAAATTGGTCCAATAGCGTCCCAGAATACAGTCGCCAAAATTTGCCAGCCGATAGTTGTGTTTTGAATTTTTTGGGCGGTGGTGAGCTTGAGTGACGCCATTCTATACTAACATTCTTGTTTTCTGGGATATAATGGTGCACCCAGGTCTCATCAGTTGTTATGATAAGTGACAAAAAGTTATCGTCTTCATAGCGAAGCCGTAGTTCTCTGCAAACTTGAAGTCGTTTCTGCTGTTGTTCCGCGGAAAGTTGTTTTGGAACCCACCTGGCGCTAACTTTACTAAATTTCAGCTAGTCATGGACAATAGTTTCAACACTACCAATACTAATGTTTACAATCCCAGCCATTTCCTTCACAGATATTCGCCTATTGCTCCGGATCAGCTGGTCAACTTTTTGAATGTTCCCTAGATTCACAGCAGACGCTGGACGGGCAGCATGCGACAAGTTCGACACACGTTCACGACCATCCTGGAAGGATTTACACCACTCTAAGACTGTTCTGAGTGATAAACACTCTTCTTTAAACTGTTTTTGAAGTCTCTGATCAGTCGCTTTTACACCTTCATTGAAAGAAATTTAATACTTACACATTGTGCAACAGAATTTGACACATTGATGCACGACATTGTTAATACAACTGACAGTATTGATACAATCAAGTTGCAGTTGTTTATGGCGTTGGCTAAATGCCTACTTAGATTAATATAAAACCGCTTTGTAGTATCTCTTCAATTCTTAGTTAGGGTGTACAATGGGCCATATGGTCTAAGTGCATAGAGATGCTTGGAAAACCGCGTCCTAGATCTCGCTCTTTCAAATCAGCATCATCATCATCATCTCTTTAATTACGTTCAGAAAAATAGAATGCAGGTCCAATTTGAACCCCCCTCGTACTAGTGCAGCCCCATAATTCACAACCGTAAATGCAAATGGAACGAATTATGGTCTTCTACAGAAGTATTTTGAATTCTAATGTGAGCAACGATCTTGTTCCAATGAACCAATTCGCGTTTTTAATTTTTAGATCCATTTCTTTCCTTCTCTTAGTTACGTGTGTCTTCCAATTTAAGCGCCTGTCTCAGAGTAATCTAAGGTATCTGACCCTGTTTTCTTGAGGAATGTGTTGGCTATTAAGAGCGACTGGAGAGCTTATTAATCGTTTCGTCCTAAAAATGCACTGACTTGTTTTCGTTGACTTTTACTTAAATTTCTGCAACCGTTCTAATAAAGAATTTAAAGATGAAATTAATTGAGTTTTTAATAGGTAGTGCCGTGAAAGCAATAAAAACTTAAGTGAAGGACACTCTTGGAACTTTAAATTCTTGCCTTAGATTAATCTCTAATTATAAAGATGTAAATATTATAAATATTTTTAACTGTCATACATTAATAATTGACGGTTTACATTTCAATTTCTTTAATTATTTAATAGAAACTTAAAATTAATACTTTATTTTGGTAGTGTTTGCCTATACTTCTAGTTAGCTATATTCAAGGTTAGATTGCCCTCTCAAGTGTTCTGTGGTCCCTGTGGTCGAAGTAGTGGGGTTGTGCAGGTATGGGATGTAAATAAATGTTTATGTGAAATAAAAATGTTGTATACACATTTACAGAACAAGAAAGCAATTAATTTTAAAAACCATTTGACCATTGTTTTCTAAACATAAATGCACTTTTCTCTTAAGATTTTCAAGCACATTCGCATCAGCCGTAAGTTCATCTAACTTTTGTGAAATTGCATTTCCTAAATCTTCTATCTAATATTGTTTTCTAGAAAAGGGAGTAGAAGGAAGCCTGGAACTGTAAGATCGGGTGACCTTGGTGGAAAGAAATGTTTGCTAATTAACCAATCATCATAAAATTCCTTTAACACGATTAGCAGTAGGTGCTGTGGCATTGTCCTTCTGGAAGGATTTCTAATTTTATCATCATGAAGTTTATTGCAGAAGGGGGTTAAGATATTCTGAAGATAATAATCAGCAGTTATATTACTGCAAAAAACTTGTAAACTATTCGTCTTCCTAAAACAGCAACCCTTAAACTGATCTTCTGTGCATGTAACGATGTTTCCTCAAACATATGCGAATTATCTGTTGCCCATATTCTCATAGTTGGCTATTAAGATACTCATTGATGTGAAACCAGGCTTCATCGCTGAACCAACTGAGATCCAATGTCATTATTATTTATGTTGTTTAAGACCCAATGACAATAATTTGTTTAGGTTGGAAATCACGTAGTAGAAGTTGATGAACCATTTGTATATATATATATATATAAATATATGTAATAAATAATTTATGGCAGTTAAAAATATTTATAATGTTTACATCTTTATAATTACAGATTAATGTAAGACAAAACTTTAAAATTCCAAGGGTGTCTTTGATTTGGGTTTTCATTATTCCCCCGGTACTTACAGTACGCGTTGCCTAATTTTTGAACCTAACCGTTATTATTGCTATTGCTTGTTGTTAAAAAAGAAATATAAATTCCAACGCAAATATTTACTAAACAGTATCTACACATTGACTTGTCATTATGATCAAAATATCATTTTATTATATAGGAGTAGGTATCTGTTATACACTGTTCTTATACCTACCAGAAATACGCAAACAGATATATAAGCATTCTTTGTTGAATCTATTGATTTATTGATGTTCTGTTTACTAGAACAGTTTACTTATTTTATTGAAAAATTAAACTGAGTTGCTGGACAGATTTAGCCTCACGGAGCTATAAAAAATTAATTATTCTCCCTAGCAACAGCCTAGAAACAATAATATCACATATTTAAAGATAACATCAAAAAATTACGTAAATGTCACCTTAAGTGACAATACAAAATGGTTTCTTAACACATTGCAACGGATTACAAAGAATAAGTACATCACTGATTTCTCACTAGTAGTAAATCTTGGAAACATTGATTCAAATTACAACACTACATACGAGGGTGGTTTATCATTTATTGGCCCTAACATAGAAGCAAATGACTTAGGCGTTTGAAACTTTAATTCTCAACATAATCCCCTAAAAGGTTAACGCAGTTAGTATACCGATGATGCAGAGCTTGAATGCCGTTAGAAAAACAATCTCTGTCCTGCACTATAAACCACTCATTTATAGCAGCCTTCACCCTTCATCGTCCGAAAAGTGAATTCCCCGAAGATGTTCTTTTACTTTAGGGAACAGGTGAAAGCTTCTGGGGGACGAGATCTGGCGAATATGGGGATTATTCTAAAATTTCAAATCCAACATTATGGATAGCAGCCATAGAAAGCAGCTCTTGTGAGCGGGAGCGTTGTCTTGGTGAAACAGAACGCCACATTTAATTTTCCACGCCTTTTTTGCATTCTAGCCTCACGAACTTTTGGTATAGGTTTTGCGTAACAGCTTCCCGTTATTGTGTGACCACGTGGTGAATAATCAACAAGAAAAACTCCCCCAGAATCCCGAAACACTGTTACATTTTCTTTCGGCCGATAAATTTACACTGAACTTTCGTGGGGGCGGGAAACCAAGATGCCGCCATCCCATACTCTAACTCTGAATCAAAGTAATGAACCCAGGTTTCATCTATAGTCACAAATTTTTCCAAAAATCCATCCATATCGATGTATATTAATCTCAATTTGCTCGCATGAGTGAGAAACTTGGCCTGCTTCTGATCAGGTGACAACATTTTCGGAATCCATCGTGTGCGGACTTTCTTCAAACCCAATTCCTCAACAATATATTTTACTGTATTTTTCCAATCACTCAGTACCACATAATGGACCAAATCAATATTTGCTTGAGCTTTCGGTGGTCCTGCACCTGGTGCATGTTGGCACGACTTCCTTCCTAATTCGACATCCCCGCACCAATTCTTAATTACTTGATATGACGAGGTTGAATCACTCAACACTACGGACATGTCATTATAAATATCCTGCGGTAATAAACCCTTCTTAAAAGATATTTTGTTGCTGCCCCGGTCCTGCAACTTGCCATATATTAATGTCAATAACTAACGTTTCTACCAAAAGTTATGCCTGCTATGTTAGGGACAATAATGATGAACCATCCTCGTAAAATGAATAATTTGAAAAGCTTACATAATTATATCTGCTGCCAAATGCAGAAGATACTTCGCATATACTACTCACTTAGATTAATTAATAATTAAACTGTTCAAATTTAAACTAATGCCAATAATCGCAAATTTATAAGTAGTTCTGTCTAAATTTTTTATAAGCAACCGCAAAACTAACTTCGAATTTGCCCAAAGCCAATACTTTGGACATGAGATTGCTGTTAGCATTTAAAGTTTACTGTATGCTCTCGGAGTGCTAGGTCTGTAGTTTGTTTGAAAACCGTGTATCTACATGCGTATGGGGTTTAAGTTAACAAAGCGGAAGGGTAGGAATCGGAAGTGCTTCTGTTCGTGCGTCCCTACGACAGCTACTGAAACTAAATAGTTTCACCCTCGTTGGAAATAAAAGGCATATGTTGCGTATCAAGTGGTGCTCTTTCTCTGTTCATTAACCACCGTGGTGTGAAACGAAGAAAGACAAACCGACTACGATGCTTCTCCTTTATTTGCTATAATCACGTTTGGACGTCGTTTAGTCACGCTTCAGGTTTGCACGTGGGGTACGCGTTGTATTTTAAGACCTCCAACACGCAGTCAGCTTCATCTTTGTCATCCTGTTACGTTTCTCAAGACTCGACATTACCAATTAATCGCCCCTCTAATTCCGTCATCCGTGTGTGGCTTTAAGCACATCGTTTCGTATATCTCAAGCTAGTTTCCTTGATTGGAGATTACGGAAACATTTCTTCCACCTTTTTTCTAATATGACGTAAAGTACAAGAATCGACAAATAACCGCTTTGAGCCTGCCCACAAGCTTTAAGTGAAATCTATGGGGCAGTTTTTGGACAAGGGTTTGTCCGTGGAACAGATTTGGAGGAAATAAGCAGAAGTTATTGACCGTCTGCCTTTTCATTTTGCCTTTACGGGTTCAAGCTGTCACAGCTTACTTTGTTTCTAACATATATCTCGAAAGTCTCCTACATTATTCGTTACTTTAAACACGCATTTTAAATTCATTGCTTTTATGTAAAAGACCTTGAAAATGCATCAACGTGGTGCATCCAGGTGTATACAGCAAGCCAGCTATAATTTTAAAATATTTATTGGATCACACAGAGAAATTTACGCGAATGCAAGGAAGTGCTGTCCTTCTATTATTGTATTACGTTTCAATTTCCATTCCAATTTCCGTTGGAAAATTTACTTTTGAAATCTATGCAATATTACACAGGGCCTGCCAAAAGTCACTCATACTTCTTTTAGAACTGTAAGCATTATATAGAAATTATTTATAAAAAATTGTAATGTTTTTTCCATTCCACTATATATTGCTATGGAACACCCAATATATAAATAAATCACAATTTGTTGTTATTTTCCACGTTGTTGCACCAATAATTATTACTTTGATATATCCCTTGCTATTCATTAATTTTATTTTACTCTAACAGAGCGTTAATGAATTGTTAATCAAATCTGGGCAATTTCCACAAACAAATATCTTTACTCTAATGTAAGGGTTCTCATGTATACCTACTGTAAAATAAATTTTGGGCGTTTGATCTTTAACTCCAAAACCACAGCGAAAGATTTTAAAAAATTGGAAAACAAATTTAAAATAAAGTAGGGGCCAATATTCCTTCGAACAGGTAAATCTTCAAAACCTTTGTTAGCCACGCTTCAGCTGTTCCATTTAGTTTACCGAGGGGGGTGGGGCGCTTGAAACCCACGTTCATTGTGAAATCTTCTGCAATTAGTTTATATTTCGCCTGTTTTAGTCAAAGATTTTTTTAGTGATATAAGAAAATACTGTGTGTACAAGGCCTTTCCTTCTTTTCAGGTATTATTAACAATTTTCTGTGTATTTCGTCCGCTTCTTTCATTTAATTAAATGCCTTGTTAAACTCAACTCTTATTTTATTTTGATCTTTGTTAAAAGTAATGCGAAGGATTCCTGTAAGGGCAGCTGAGAGTGATTGTTGCGCCACTTTTTTTACGGTGCTAGTAAATTCATATTTCTTTTAGGAACAATTGCGTGAAAAGGTAAGTTCCATCACGCACAACCTTGAAATTGGCCGTTCGAAGTAACTTGGAGCTGAAGCAGTGCCGGATCTAGTGATATTCCCGTTGGCGCCCTCAGATATTACGACTTTAACGCGAATTTGATCAGATTTAAGCGCGGTGTAATTTACAAAAAGAACCCCCCCCCCCTCAGGGCATACCGTCATTTATGTGCCACAATTCCGTTTAGGGTCGTGACAAATTCCATTAGTGAAATACGTAACCACTACAGTTTAGGTTTCAATAATTTTAACTTAAACAGAATTTTCAGAACATCAATTTCACTGTTGGTAGTCTCTACCTCTTGGTTGTTTACGTTTGGTACCGTAACCTCCTCAAATAAAATGGTTTTACTATAGGAACATAAAATGTTTATAACTGAATCCTAGTTTCGTAACGGCCGTCGAGTTGATGAAGTATTACAGTACTCAATTCATGATTGTTTTGAAGAGGGTCGCCAGGAATATCCAAACCTTGTGTTGTCCACTTTTCGCTGTTCTTTGAATCACTGCATTGAAGTTTTTCGTAAGACTGAATCCATTTTATACCACGAAGGCAGCGGTCATCCTCCGCGAAGAACGGCAGAAGTAATTGAAAATGTAAGGCAGATTATGAAGATGCCCCTCAAATCTCTGTAAGTCATTTGTCTCAACAAGTTCAGTTGTCAGTTAGCATCTACCACAAAATATTAAAGAAATATATCAACTTGTATTTCTACCGGTTGCAGTCTGTACAATAACACGAAGCTGATTATCCTCAGGGTGTCAAATATTGTCAGTGGTTCCTAAATATACTCAATGACGGCTTATTAAAGAAAATTTTCACAAACGAGGCCTGGTTTTATTTAGATGAATACCTTAATTCGCCAAACATGCGTTTATGGAATTCGGAGAAGCCTAATTTTGTGATAGGGACACCTTTCTATCTTAAAAAAATAAAAGTGTAGGCGGCCATTTCAAGGCGTAGAATAGTTAGACCATACTTTTTTGAAAATAAAAGTAAGACAGAAGACTTTATTTGTTGAAAAATTAGATTTTTTCAGGCATTTTGAATGCAGTAAGGTATCGAGAAGAGATATTACGGCCCTTTTCCGAAGAGCCTCATGACAGTGAATTCAAATTTGGCTTTTTCCAACAAGACGGGGCCACTGCGCATACAACACATAATACCTTAAATGTGATACAGACGGATTATTAGTCAAAACACCAACACCGCATCCTGTCAGATACTGTGCCACACCATACGATTTCTTTTTATGGCTGTGTTTAAAGAACTTCATTTTCCAGCAGCCAATATATGACCAGAATGAACTGCATCACAGAATACTGGAAAAAAGTAACGAAATTAATAACCATCCGTATAAATTAATAAATATCAGCAATGGAGTTGTGCGAAGAGTGCGAGCATGCTTGAGTGAAAAATTCGATAATTTGTTATAAATTCTTTGTTTATTGCAATTTATTACAATTAAGTTATTATCATTTGAAGGAAATTTATTATTTATTAAACGTATTTTTAAGTGTTTGCATTCTTGTCAAATCTTTTTATAAAAGTAGTGTTAGGTACGTTTTGTGATATGTTCACAATGAACTATTCAGCGCCTACTTCTACGTCAAATTAAAAAAAAACACAAGATATTATAATATGCTTCTGTGAATTAACCATTGAACTTCATACACATAACCTCCTTGACGTTTCGTACTTGTCAAAATTATTAATGCCACTTTTAGAACGTAGTAAAAATAAAACATTGTCCAGTAAACAACTGAAGCCAAACATTCAATTTTCAAACACACTTTTCTTCTTTAAATTCAGTATACTAGCGGTTGCAAATACTTTCAAATGCATGCATCAGAACGAGCGTGGTTTCGCTTTGGTACTCAACAGGCAACTGATTGCAAAAAACTATAAACATAATAATATTGGTATAAGCCGGTTTCTAAGGAAATAAACAAAAATGATCGACAATAAATGAAAGAGGCACGCTTGTTGCTTCAAAATGTGAGGTATTTTGAATTACAACAACCAATCAGGAAGCAGATCAATATTATTACAATCTAATCCATTCTAATTCTAATTTTTATAAATAACTTTTATGTTTAAAAATACAACGAATCTGATTTCAAAATATTTTTTACGTGAAAATATACACATTTAAACATCCCGCACGACTGTTGTGTATTAATTCCTTATGAAAAAAATACAGCAGTGTCCGATTACAATGAACCACTACTGCCCACCAAAAACGGCCGAAATTCATTATATCCAACAAAGCAATAAATTTAAAGGAAATAAAGCCATACAAACGAAAGATGTATTGAATATAACAGGGTTCATTATAGGTGGTCACTGCTTTATTTTTATTTATTACAATTACATACTTCTTTGCATGTGTAGATTACGTATCCTATAAATTCTAAAACAAGTTTGTTTGCAGATTAAGGAAACCACAAATAGATCATGGCAAAATCTTCAAAATCTACCATATTAACAAATACCACTGTACACAAGCCTGCAGTTTTGAAAACTACCAAACCGAAAAATTGTGAAACCCCTAACGGAAATGAAAAGACTACAAAAAAATTGGTCTCACACTTTGTTTAAAAATTCATTTCGGAAACTCACTAGAGTAATAATTGTTTAGGAATAAATTTTAAGCTTAATTAAACAATTAGAAACAATTAGGGATAATAATAATAATAATAATAATAATAATAATAATAGCAGAGCAACATATTGTCACGTGATGGTTTTATTAACATTTGTTACTTTCAAGCCTAATAACGTGAACTTAAGAATATATTTACGGAATAGAGGTAGTAAAGTTAGCATCTCAATAAGTAAAAATAGGACATACATTAAAATGTGAAAGTACCATTGCAACCCCATCATGAAAGATTAACGAAGAATGAAGATGAATGATAAAGATAGAAACTTCGCAATTGAATTGACGACCGTTGAGTAAGCATCTTAAAACAGACAAAAGTACTACTTCCTCGCAGTAGTAATAATGTAACGTCACGTGATGGTTTTATTAACGTTTGTTACTTTGAAGCTTAATAACGTGAACCTCAAGAATATATTAGTGGGTATGAATAAACTCAGGATCTCAAGAAGTAAAACAGGACATACATTAAAATGAAGAAGTACCATTGCAAACCAATCATGAAAGATTAACGAATAATGAAGACGAATGATAGAGGCAGAGACTTCGCAATTGAATTGATGATCGATGAGTAGGTAAACATCTTAGAAAATACCAAAGTACCTACTACCTCCTCGTAGTATTAAATAAATTGTGTTTGTATTACTTTAAACACTGGAATCGTGTAGTTTTGCTAAGACTGCACTGCTGTCAAACCAACGAGGTATTACATAGCTGCAGTAGAAGTGCTTGTACTTCCCGTAGCTCGGGGCTCTCATTAAGTAGTAGGTCCTTCATGTCTGAACTGCTACAGACTTACAACACAGTCATAGGAGAAAAACCCGCTAAGTAAATCAGCTTTGATATAGGTATGTTTGATATTACGGCCCTAATACACTATGTCATGACAATATGCTTCTAAAGAATTTTGTACAAATTTGCATTTACGTACGCAGCTTTTCCAATATCTCGCTGAGTAAAACCTGGATATGGCGTTGCGTTACTAGTCGATAAAATATTCATTGTATTATAGTATATTTAAAATTACTTTTTACTCAATTATATGCTAGATTTCCAGATTTTTTTTGCGGCGTTGCCAAGTTAGTTTTTTTTATTCTAAAGCATACCCACTATAGGCTTAGAAAACGTACCAAAACGATTGTAGGATATGAGAATGAAATTTCTTCACTATCCTGTATGCTACGATATGAAATTCAATTGATTAAATTGCAAAATGTTATATACAATGAAACCAGTTTATTATATTTTAAAAGCAACCCATTTTTTAGCATTCTTGAAAAATGTATTGCTTTAATCTGTATATTATTAGTGACCATCTAAGGCCAGGGATTTAATAATGACCACTGGATGATGAACCTTAAATTGAAGTGATATTATTAGTTACAAAAATATTAAACAGTAGCCAATACATGTAAATTTGAGGCAACTAGAATGCGGGTGGCATAATTCATTCTAAAACTAGTATTCCCTTCAGTAATTATTCATATTTTTTTAAATATATACAAATGTAAAATTTATATGTTGTTATCTCACTGCTGCATGACAACACCTCTTTGCACAAGTCCAAAGTTGTAGCTTCGTGAATATTGCTTTTCCGAAGTCAGCCCCTGCCTTGCAGCCTTAACTTAACATTTAGCGATTTTTACTTCATTAAAAATCTAAAGATATAATTGAGTTGTACAAGATTTCTAAACGATTCGAAAGTAGAATCAATATATTGAATTCCAGGAAAAACATTATTTAAAAGATTTGTTGCAATCTCGTTCCTAAAAACGTACAAGTATTAATGGATATTATCTAAAAAAGTAAGAAGTTAGTCGTTACATACTACTATAATACTGGTATAAGCGTTCTTGTACATTTTTAAAACCGTACAACACAAAACCCAAAAATGTAAAGCGGAGAAAATCTATAAATATTACACAAAACAACCGCTATTGCACTTGTTGGTTTCGCGGACTGTTTCGTGATACTACTTATTCGTTGTTGTATAACTAAACTTCTTTGTGTTTGTAACCTACTTAGGAACTGACAGCTTTTATTTTTCTTGCTTATTTTGCCTCCATTTAGAACCGTAAAGGACCAAATAAAAAGTGAAGTAGATTTTCTCCCCATTCTTTACCCTAAAAAACTGTATATATTCAGAAGAAATTGACTATGGCTTTTGTAACGATAAATAGAAAACTTTCTGAATATTTTCTCACCAATTCCTGCATATAACTCAATAGTCTGCCGCGTACAAACCACACTCTGTTATCTCAGTCCACATTCTCGCCTCTCTAGCTCCTTGAAGACGACCGAAGGTAAACGTGAACCACGAATGATGTAAATCACCTTCAAGACATTAACTTATTAGTTATAAACTGTACTAACAAGTTATTTACCGGACCGGTAACTTTCTCAATGAGGTTTCAAAAAAACCACCTCCTTAAAATGTCGAATACTAGGTGGAAACATAGGAATTGCCAACTAATTATACAGATCGACCACACAGCTCCATAAATGGTTATGAAACACTACCGAAAATAAAAACTTACAAGCAAACGATATAGCTACTGACCTAATAATAAAATACCAACACACGACTCAAATAAATTAGGAACACATAGACCATTACTGAATAAGGTGCACACAGTACCATTACCGAGTCCACCACTCTTGTAATAAAATACAAAATAAAAAATACATAACACGCAAACAAATTTGGGGCACACAGTTCACAACTTAATACAGAATATTATTAGTGAACCTACAATTCCAACAATACTGTACTACACAAGACTCTCACATAAGTTAGGAAACAGCGCACTACTTAATTAGGAAATCACAGTACTATTACCGAGCACACAGCTGTAACCGTCTAATGTGTACCAAGCCCACAGCTGTAATAGTAAAATACGGGCACGCAACTTTCAAATTGAAAATTTGGGACACACTGCCCATTATTAAATTAGCTAAAAACAGTATCGTTACCGAGGCCGCAAGTCTAATAAAATACGAACACGCAACCCTTAAATAAGTTAAAGACACACAGCTCACTAATTAAGTAAACACTGTACTATTAAAACGCCCTTAGCTCTAGTAACAAAATATGAATACACAACTCTCAAATAAATTTAGAACACGCAGTCTATTATTAACTAGGTACAAACAGCACTATTGCCGAACCCGCATCTCTAATAATAAAATACGAACACACACCTCTTAAATTAATTAGGAGCACACAGTCCATTACTTAATTAGGTTCACACAATACTATTACTGAACCCACAACTCTAGCAATTATATACTAACACACACACACACTCAAAACAATTAGGAGTACATACCCCACTACTTAATTAGGAAACAACGGTACTATTGCCGAGCCCACAGCTGCAATAATAAAATACTGACATACACCTTTAAAATAAATTTGGGACGCACAGCTCATTACTTAAATAACTGTACACAGTACTATTACCGAACCTTTAGCTCCAGTAGTAAGATGTGAAAGCACAACGAACACACAGTTTATTATTAAGTTAGGTATAAACAGCACTATTACCGAACCCGCAGCTCTAATAACACACAGCCCATTACTTAATTAGGTTCACACAATTATACTACTGAACCCACAACTCTATCAATGATAACACAAACTCTTAATACAACTAGGAGTACATACTCCACTGCTGAATTACGAAAAAACAGTACTACATCCGAGCACACAGCTGTAATAATAAAATACGTACATACAACTTTTAAATAAAGCCTATATTTGTATTAGTAAAATACGTACATACAACTCTTAAATAAATTAGAGACACACAGCTCATAACTTAATTAAATAAACACAAAACTACTACCGAGCCCTTAGCTCTAGTAGTAAGTAGTAAGATATGAATACACAACCCTCAAATAAATTTGGAACACACAGTCTATTATTAAATCAGGTACAACCGGCACTATTACTGAATCCCCAACCTTAATAATCGAAGACACACCTCTTAAATTGATTAGGAGCACACAGCCCATTATTTAATTAGGTTCACACAATACTATTACTGAACCCACGGGTGAAATACTAACACACACTCTCAAATAAATTAAGAGAACATACTCCATTACTTAATTAGGAGGAAACAGTACTATTGCCGAACCCACATTTCTATTCGTAAAATATAATTACTACTACTTCTAATTACTTAATAAGTAAACCCAATACTATAAATTAACAAATAACTCTTAATTTAATTATAGCTACTATGCAACTTAAAGTTTGTCACAATTCAGTGATACAACCTGACTTAGGTAAGGCTTTTAATGACTTTTAATGACTATATCGTTGATCATACTCTACTTATTTATAATATGGATGTTATTTTTAATTGTTTGTATATATAATATAAGTTTCATGTCAGTAATAATGTGTTCTTTTCCTTCAACTAATTTGAACGTATCTACAATTTCGCCAATTTAACTTTAGCCCTGACCGCAAACTTTCCTTATTACGCTACTGCAAATAACTGTCTGAAAACATTTACCATTGCTATAGAGTCAGTTCCCTGTGATACTGTATTTCATGCTTCTTCATGCTACAAAAGTGTAGGTTATATAAAATTTCGATGGCCACAATTCGCTGTAAAAAATTACAGAGGACGATATATGTGAGCCCATTATTCTGCTGCCGGAATAACTCATCTGTCACAAAAACAAACCACCGCGAAATATACGTTCCACATGTACTTTAGTTCAGAAAACTTGGAAATCACCAAACTGTTCTATCTTACGTCCACTTGATGTTCTAAGAAATTCTAGCTACAAAATTATAAATAACTGCAATCAATTTCACCAAGGAAGTTGTAGGTAAAAATGAAAAAATGAATGAAACTCTTTCGTAAGATTTTTACATTCTACCAACATTTTGTCTCTCCATATTCGTATCAAATAAATATCGAAGGTTATGAAATAACATAAAACCACAATTCTTATAGTACTTGATCATCTATAAAATCTCATAGAAATTAAACAGTAATTATTTATAAATCACCTGTTGACATCAAAAATGTTGAATTATGTTTACAAGAAAAATGGAGGGAGAGTATAATCATGGAATCTGCATTCACTTAGCACTTAGCATTATGTTATTATGTTGCGATTATTATGGACCAAACAATCATTTTCCTCAGTCCGCAATAAACCGGTGGAACTGGCTCTTCGGCTAGCACAGGGAGGAATGAAGGTTCGTAAAACACGATTACAGAAGAAAGTCTTGATTGTTACAATAAACGGGGTAAATCACCCATTCAAATCACAACTAAACGAACATCCTCGTGAAAGGGCCGAAGATCAACAGCTTGCGAGGAATCCAACCTACCTTATTGTGCTCCTTCTTTACCTTGGTATTTCATGCAAAATAGGCACAAAAAGAATAATATAGAAAAATAGCAAATCATAAATTATTGAACAATGTGAATACAATCTATTAAATGAAATATTTGTACAGTTACAAGTCCAAATGTTCAAAGGCGAACCAGCGTCGGTCTAGTTATAAATTATATATGTATAAAGAAAGCGATGTCCAAACCTGCCGGCACCGACTACGGCATATGCTGCACAATCAAAAAGAGAACTGTATAGTAGTATCAGCTGTGTTCATAACACAAATACAGTTAGTTATTAAATTACTAAATAGTTAGCAACAAAATATTGATTTATTTCCTGAAAATACAGCTACTTCTTTTTTCTACAAATCAAAGCATTTTGTAAACAAATAAACACTGCTGACAATTTTCACTAAAAACATATTAGATGACAGTTTACATTTATTCGGCAATAGAACTGAGGAAACTCCAAGAAGGTTTATTTTTTACTTGTACGTCCCAGTTTAAAAAGAAGAGAGGAAGAGACGGCAGCTTGGATGGCGTCACTGGTAAGTAAATCAAACAACAATGAACTAAACGTTGGACCACATTGTACCATTAAGATTTACGGCAAAATGACGAACTAATTATTTTAAACCGCCTAAAAACAACAAACTGAAGCAGGGTTTCTGTTGAAACGGCGAATCTTCACGGGAACATTAAAGGGGTAACTATGCAAGTTAATTTTTATCCGTATAAAGCGGTACTAAATCATTAACTCTTATATGTGATTAATCCGACTTTATGGTCGAATTTCATTACCAGAAGACGATGAAACTGTAAATTATATGAACAATTATTGACCCCACCCTATTTTCACAGATCACAAAAACGTCTGCACGCCTTGAATTAACTCGACTTCTTTAAGCAAGCCATCCGGCGCTAAAATTCACGAGCGTAATTCCTGGAAGTGCCGTCAAAAATGATGACATATAACAATACATTATGCTAGAAAATCGAACGGACGTCACACGATAATATCTTAAACCATTAAAATACATATATATATATTGCTATGTAATATATTTTTTTTAAATAAATATAAATTAAATAAATAAACAGCCCCACGTTGATTGTCACATAAATATATGGTATGTAATAACCTAATAAATAAATATTAATTAAGTTATATAATTGCCCTTTCTTTGGTTAGCTCAAAATTAAATGTTGTAATATTATTTGTAATAAAATAAATAACTCTTCACGTTGGTTGCGCCAATAATACAAATTAAAATGAAATATACGTCACACTACAAAACTTAATTTTCAATTTACATCAGCATATAACAATTACAAAGATCTCAGGGCTCGTTTCATGGCCTCTCCAAAGATAGTTATCTAATTACAATAATAAACCACACAAATACAAATATCAATCAATTGTGAACTTATCTTTATCCGGTTACTAGCTGAACAAGCCTTTATTCCCACATCTTCTTGAATCTGCAACAGTTGCATTTTACTTCCTTTTCATCTTGATGCTTCACAACAGGTTGTTCACCTTTCACAACTTTTATAATTATAAGTTGCGACAATCCATGGAAACACTTCAATAACTTGTGTTTAAATATTTTGAACAGGTCAGGTACGTAGATTGGTAATTTGCTTTATTAATTTAATCCAAAATTGTGTTTAATAAACTCTAAGTTTTATCTTTTCCAGGAACTGTTGGAATCACACCTCACAATTTGACATTAAAATTCCAGGTACGTTTCATTCTTTTAGAAATTAAACATTTTTAGCTTTGCTAGGTTACATAACCTCAACACAAATTGTAAACAATCTTGGTCCTGTCCAAGATTAGCGAAACTAACGTTTAATACAAGCTAAATTCAAAATTGGAGCTCACAACTTATACATGCTAACTCTCCAAGCATCGAAGACAGACTAAAACTCAAATTTGGTACCAAACTAACATCTAAATTAAAAATATACCAATTATAAAGCATAGACTTATCAAATAAATCTCCAGCTGTTTCCAAACATTCTTAAATTGTTAATATCAAAGTTAATACAAAGAATTTCAATAAACAAATTTCAGAATCATTTTCCTGATAAAATTACACAACTTTTGATATGAATTACTCCACGGTTTACCACAAAAAATAAACACGTGCCAGAATTACTAAATTTGGACAAAATTCAAAAAAACTTATCAAAATCATATTAAACATCAACAATAATTATAAACAAATGTACAGAAATACAAAAACACCCTGCACATCCAATATACATAGAATAATTATGTAAAAATAAGAAATTAACCTCAAAAATACTACATCTTCATAATTTTATAAATAATTAACCAACAAAGTCATTTTAATCAACCAAATTGCTTCTAAACTCCCTTCACATAATATAAAATTAAATCATAAACCCTCACAACTCTTTAAATACAAAATAACCTTGTAAACACAAATAAATCATAACAGGTAAATATACAAATTAACAAAATTTACATTTTTAGGGCTCCCACACTTGCCCAAGACAACCAAAACATTGCCTGCTTCACACATAGACGTTTCAACATCATTCCCTAAGGAATGTTCACCCACAACATCACCGTGTATCCAATTAAGGCACTACGCAGCACTTTCTTGATGTCGTAACTACTTCACAATCCAATCCGGTATACATTTGTCATATTTAATTATTATAACCTTTCAAATAATATTCTTAACATGATAATCAGGCTAATTACATTCAATTTCAGGTATAAATTTGGACTTCTTCATTAAAATAGTATCCTTTTACCTATAAGTTAGGCATTAGGAAGCAAAAATCACATCATATAAATGTTACGAAGTAAAATTAACATAGTATAAGTATAATTTAGAATAATAATATAAATTTAGGGTAAATAACATGGCAATATATATATATATATATATCTTTGTATTAATAATAATAATCTTCTGGCTTCTGAAGTTGCATAAGAAATAAATGTACTTATTAATTATTTCTTGCCTTACTTCATACTTTGTACTACTGATAGCAAGTACGTGGCCCTTTACCTAAAGATTTTGAAACCTTATGTGAAGTAATCGGACCTCGGGCGGTGTCAGTCGACTTTTAGGACCCAAGAGGAAATGAAATAAGCAAAATATATTAATATATACTAGAACAAACATGAATATCTCAAAATTACTTCAAAATATGCAATTATTGGTAATTACGTCGTATTAATATATTATTTTTATATAAAACTGGGTTTGCAGAACGCTTCCGTAATAAATAACCCCAGCGTCTCTCCGGAATACCGTAGATACCTAAATACCGTAGTTTTGCTTGACACGCGAATAGCTCACAGCAATTTGCTAATAACCAATAAACAAGGCCTTATGAATGACTGTGTAAAGTCCTGGAAACTTAGTTTATTCATATTCTGTGCTTTATTCATATGTCTGTGCAGCAATGTACTGTTTAGTTGTTAAGTAAACTCATATATAAGGCCGTTAATAATATTACAATATCGAAGAACGTACAGTAGGTGACAGTTTGAAAAATAACCATTCTTCGACAATTTCATTCGCGTTTTTAAAAGCAACATCCATAAGAAATAAGTATTAAAGGATCTTGTTTCTAACGTTTTCTACGAACTTCAGATATTTTTAATTTAGTAACCAATTACATGCTTGTTTTTTTCAGGAAAAATATGCAAATTGTATAAATTTGTAGAACTACGTTTACATATATTTAAAATACAGAATACAAAATATATCCACCAGTTTAAAAAATTCTTGTCACTTCCGGTTATAACAGAAGGGATACTGCAAGCGAGGTATTATGTCCAGTAAATCTTTTCTGAAGTAGAAGTGATTGCACTTCCCGTGATTCGGGGCCCACGTTAAGCTGTAGGTCCTCTGGCTCTGTGGCACAGCAAGAAACTGATAAATATTACACCCACAATAGCTAAAGCATAAAGAAGGGTGCTGGAAAGAGTGAAAATATTTAAATATTTCGGTGAACAAATAAATAGCAGGAAAGACCAATCACAAGACATTCAGAATAGGACCATAGCTGGATATAATATGTATAACATAAACAAAAACTATTAAAGGATATGAATATTGGTAAGAAAACTAAAATGAGAATCTATAAACGTTAACAACAACTATATAGGTGTGTACAGATGAAACGGAACGGAAAAATACGAAAAGTGAATAAGAACAATAGAGAGGAAAGTAATGAGGACAATACAGGGGTCAAAAAATATTGGAGAGGAAGAATGCAGAAAAATGATAAATGTTGGAATATTGGATGAGATGCGAGGAGAAAACCCAATCAAATCCATGAAAGCGCAAAGACTAAAATGGTAGACGCATCATGAGAGCAGATGACAAATGCACAATCAAGACAATAACGAACTTGTAACCACGGGACAACATATCCAAGGAAAGAACAAACAAATATGGAATGATACAGTTTTGAAAGATATAATAAGTATGGAAATAAGTGATTGGAGTAATAAGATTGAGGCCAAAAAGATGGAGAGAAGTAGTCATAATATCCAAACCACACAGAAAACTATAGATAAGAATGAATAAGAAAGATAGGGAGTAATTCACCCTAAAAATATCATAAATTAATTTTAGAGCCGAAGAGGGCGGCTATGGTTCCAAAAGAATTGATGGAAATTATTATTATGATTACAGCAAAAGATTTCTAGATTTGTCGACCTGTTAAGTGAGTTTGGGTGTTTGAACTACGAGATTACCAGACCTTACAACCACAAACTATTTCCTTAGGGATACATGAAGTCCCTGGGCTAATTATTCCAGTCGAACATCGAAGCATAGCTGATAGATTGAATAGGTTTGTTCACTAGTATGAAATTTGTAGGTTACGAGAATATGAAACTTACACAGTATATCAGAAAAGGCTGCATTTAAAATGATACTGTTTATTGAATATTAAACTGACATTTAATGAGGAAAATGGGTCAAGTATGCTAGTAACCACATTTAGTCTCACATTTTTCTATGTAAGTCTACCCTCCACAAGCTGCAGCTCTGGACAGGGACGAAAAAAATGCATGTTATAATAAAATGCTAAAATTCAACGGACATCTATTTTTTAATGGAAGTATTTACAAGAAATTGCCTAGGGGTCGCGGTAGAGTAGTGGCCACGGGTCTTGGCTTCGGAATTATTTTACAAAAGTCGAATGTTCGAATCCTGAGTACTACACTTTCCCAGGGTGTCTGTAGTTTCTTAGTTATAGCTCGGGCGTGGGTTTTTCAAGGGTGGGGCATATACCTCCTTCTCCAGTCCATCCTTCTTGTCAGATGGGTGGTGATTATATATTTCATTTATTTATGTTTCTTCCAGTCTGGCAGTTGCTTTTCTTACTGCTTCTCGCCATCGTTGTCTATTGTCTGTAATTCTGACGGCTTATTCAACATTAGTCTCCAGTACTGATTCAATGATATCAATCCAGTGAGTTGGTGCTCTCCCGTGTCTCCGTTTTCAATTGGGTTTTCCTTGTATAACCAGTTTTTTTAATGTTCCCCTCGTGTGATGTGTCCGAAAAATTTAAGTATTCTACTGTATATAGTACACGAAAGTGTTTGTTTTGGTTGTATTTCTGCTAGGATGGAAGCGTTAGTTCTTCGTGCTGTCCACGGAATTCGAAGTATTCTCCGCCAAACCCACATTTCAAAGGCATCCATCCTTCTCCGGTCTGCTGTGCGGACTGTCCATGTTTCTGAGGCATATTGAAATACAGGTAGAACCAGAGTTTGCACGATGTTGATTTTGGTATGGGGGGTTATGTCGCTGCTTTTCCAGATTTTGGTCAATTGTGTCGCAGCTGTTTTACCAAGGTGTATTCCGCAGCGGATTTCATGTTCGCAGCTTCCGTCATCGTGGATTTGAGGATGTATGGGATTATTCTGATTTGCCCTATCAATTATCATTACTTTTGTTTTGGATGAGTTAATCTTTAAGCCATATTCTGCGCTTATACGTTCGAGTCTCTCTATGAAAATGGTTAATTCATCCTGAGCCTTCGCGATCAGGACGGTATCGTCGGCGTACCGCAAGTTTGAGATTTTTTGGCCACCGATAGGTATTCCACCATTCCATTCTTCTAAGACCAGTCTCATTATACGTTCGCTGTATATATTAAATAATATGGGAGATAGGATGCAGCCTTGTCTTACACCTTTTTTAATTTTGCAGTTAGAGGAATATTGTTCTTCAATTCGTACAAGTGCAAAACTGCTACAATATAGGTTTTTTTATTATGTTCACTATATATTTTGGTACTCCCATCTCGACCATGACTGGCCATAGTAGGTCCCATCTTACATTATCGAAGGCCTTAGAATAGTCAATAAAACACAGGTACCTACATTGATGTATAGTACTCTCTGGCTTTTTCATCATTTGTCGTATATTGAGAATTTGTTTCCTGATGCCTCTACCATTGCCGAAGCCCGCTTGTTCTGGGCATATTTGACTGGATATGAAATATTGTAGTCTAGAATGTATGATGTATAGCATTACTTTACTGATATGTGGTATTAGCGCTAATAGGCGGAAGTTATCACAATAATTAGTGGGGCCTTTTTTATGCAATGAGTATTGAAGTTGTCCATTCTTGAGGCAATTCCATTGATTGCCAGATGAGTTGGCATATATCATTATTATCTTTACGTAGCTTTCTGGAGTTAGTTTGAGTATTTCTGCTGTGATTGAGTCCATACCTGGAGATTTTCGGATTTATAATTTACTAATAGCGTGTCGCACCAGAATATCTGGTTCTCTGTCAAAGTCACCCAAGACGTTGTTGGTATTGGGGTTCTTATCATTAGAGTTTCTCACAGTATCGCCGCCATGTAACAACCACCTTGTCTAGCTCAGTGATTGTTACGCCAATATCGTATTTTATAGTCCCGGTCCGTGATTTAAAATTTCTCGATATTTCTTTAATTTTTTGAAACACTTCTCTAGTATTTAGAGATTCAGCATATTTCTGAATATCAGTACAGATAGAATTCAAGTAAGTGTTCTTGTCTTGCCTGCATTTTCTTTGAATCGTGTGCGATAAGTTCTTATATTCGGATATTTTTCATTAGTGTTTAATCCTATGATATAGGGTCTTCTTCTGTTTTCAATGATTTCCAAAGTACTGCTTGTAATCCGTGGTTGTGGTTGTTCCATTTTTTGTTGTTGTTGAGAGTTGTTCACAGCATGTTAGACCCGTGAATAAGACGAAATTTTCTGGGCCAGGATAAGTTGTTTGAGAACCTTAAAATGGTAGAATAAAAGTTGGGTGACAATGAAATAGAGAACTTGAACCATCTGTTTTTCGTTATCTACTTATATTATGTCGACACTACAGGCTTTCGAGACCCTTCAATTGTATATTTTCTTCCATTGGTCTCTGTTTATGCTTAAAATTTTTTAACATAATGAAAACATTACACTACGTTAAATGAACGATTATTCTAGATATTAAATCAATAATGGATGCTTTCAGATCCTTCACTTAATATTCTTTTTCTTTCCAATTATGTATTCTTAATGTGTGCAGATTTACTTCTTCTGTATCTACTACGTGTTTGAGATTTCTTCTTACAAGGAAACATGTTCCTAGTCTTCTGTCTCGCCCTCTGCTGTAAAAGAAGGTGTCCTTTGCCATATCTGATATTTGGTTCTTTTTGTTTAGTCTCGTATGTAGCTCGTCTAACTCTCTAATAAAGCTGTTTTAAGGATCATTCGGAGAAACTTCCACCTACTTCTATGTTGTCATTTGTATCACTTCTTCCCTTATCTTAAAAATGTGTTGTTCCTTATTCATTTTCATTGGATTTTCATGGATAGTCATCCCAGTCTTTGATGCTGGATTTACTTTTAGTTTTTTCGGTTGTAACTTTATACCTTTGCTCTTGTAGGTGCCAGCTCTTTTTTTTTATACCATTTGTACTCTGCGTCAGTGATTGTTATTTTATGGTAACCTATCTTCACCCGTTGTTGTTTTTGTCATTTCTGTCTTTCTTCTCTCCCTATGCGTCTGATTTCGTTCTAGGTGCTTCCTTCTTCTACAGTCAGCTCATGATCGATGAAAATTTTTGTCTTTTAGTTTGCTTCTGCTGCCATTATTTCTTGATTTTTGTTCCATGGTTCCGCTTCTGCCACTATCATTCCTAGATGTGTTTGGTTGTTTATCATATACCTAAACTTTTTCTATTTTTGCGTTTACTTACTCCTTTTATTGGGTTTTCTTCTGTTCGTCCAACTATGTTGTTTTTGTTTGCTTGTTTGTTTGTTTTTATTTAACGTCGACCTATTTCTGCTTCTATGGCTAACTACCGACGCGACGCCAGGTAGCGATCC
>JABXWE010056187.1:0-14021 GCA_014611495.1 Limonius californicus | reverse complement strand
CATCGCAAATTAATACAATTAAAGTTTAATTGGGCTGTCTAAATAATTTAAAGTTTTGTGAAATCCTGTGATTGTGTGTGCTGTTGGATTTTCAAATACTCAGTGTAAAATTATTTAACAGTACAAGGTACACATATTAACCTATTCACATGTTAATTTGGTACCACTTCCATTTCTCTAAACTTTTTTTACCCTAAATTCTGGGGCTAATATAAACCAAACAAGCACGAGTTTATCACATAAAGCGCATATTTATAGTGGTTATAATTATCCAACCAATACAGTTTCGGATTCAAATAAGAATATAATACTATGTGGTTGTATTATTGGAGCACAAATGTGGGGACTTCGCATTGCCAAACCAATTTCCTTGGCAATCACATGCTCAGGTTAGAATCTTACTCAAAAACAATCAACAATTACATGAATAGTTAACAGTTACGTAATTTTAGAAACTACATCTCTTACATCTCAATTAAATTTGTTAATTAAATTACGGTAATAATTAACAGCGATAGAAATTATATAACTTTATTTGGAATTACAATGAAGAACCTCGTTCGCAGTTTGATTTACAACAAATGGGATATAACGGTTTTACTATATTTACTACCAGAGAAAAGTGGTATTGGGCGCGTTTCAGGATTTTATACTACTTTAATAACTTGGCAGCAAAAGCGTTATAGCAATCGGTGTTTTAAAACTAGCTCATGGGTAATTCGTATAATGAAATAAGTAAGTCTCGAAAATATTTGCTATTATAAGATTTTTTTTAAAAGTTACTTATCTAAACGTTATGTGTAGCCGACGGGCCCATCCAATATTTATTTTAATAGTCTTGCTGTAATGGTTCAATAGTTTATTCGAAGAAAAACACTAAGAGCAAAATATTTTATCTTAAAACCTTAAACGGCCAAAAAGTAATAAGTAAAAAAAAAACTAAAATTTACGGACGTAATTAGAGAGTAATTACGTGTCCATAACACAATTTGAAGATTAGGAAAACATGGAGGCAGGTTACAAATGCTTATGCAATTAATAATACTGCAATTCACATGAGTTACAATAATTAAATTACTGTTTACATGTACCCACTGTAAATATTCAATGGAAGTTTAATTACAACACATACACGCAACTAAGCAATTAGAATCATGTACAATTCTTTTCATGTTAAAATTGCCAAAACTAATGGCTTTATCTCGATCTTCATAACGTTGCAGTGAAATGCGTTGAGGTTTTATTTAGAGTGGCTCTACGTCGGCAAAGATTTTCTCGCACGATAGGAACACTTTCACGACTTGCAACAATGAAAATTGGATATTACTTTAAAATTCGCAAATAGATACAATTTTGATAAGAAGCACTTACAGTAAAATAATTATGTAGTACAAGAAAACTTATTCTGGCAACTAACATGTTTACATAAAACTGCTTATAAACTTTCGGTAAAAAACGAATTTCAAATTTTTGAAATATCTGGAAAGGTGTTAGTAAGCATGTTCGTCGCCTGAAGACGATGGTAGAGGGTATATATATATAGTACATTTTTTTATACACTTGCTAGGATTCTACTTCACGAATGCCATTGGCAAATAAGCACTTAGACGTCTGACCGTAATCCACTACTAGAAATGGTAGGTAAGCGAAATAAATATTGCACGAAAACTAAGAAAAACTGTGCACTAATGGGATTTTTTGCTGGACCATAGCTGCGCGTCCGAAAAGCAGGTAAGCGGATTACAAGCATTCTGAGATGCGTTGGGCTCGACAGTCATTGCATCAGTTTTAATAATATGTATTTGAAAATACATAATATTAGACTTTGACAATAGTTCAGAAGCATTTACGAGGGGGTATTGATATATAGTTAGCCTGGAAAGTTTCTAGTAAAAGATACTGAATATGGTTGCTATGGTTACAACTATGATGTTTTCTAAATAAGTTGCCAAAGTTTGACATTCATAAGTTGAACGGTGATCAAACTGTAAATTATTGAAAACAGCATGTCTGAGAAAAAGGTAGAATTGGAAAAAATCGAGTTTCGGTCAGTTATTAAGTATTTATTTTTGAAAGGGTTATCGGGCAAACAAATCTTTGCTGATATGATATAAACCGTAGGTGATCAGTGTCCTTCATACACAACTATTAAAAACTGGGTTGCGGAATATATAAGAGGAAGATTAGATGTTAAAGATGAGCAACGCCCTGGAAGACCAATTTCTATGACCACTCCGGAAAACATTGATTCTGTCCATGATATGATTTTAGAAAATCGACGTATTGGGATTCAGAATATTGCAGAAGCATTGCACATTTCCTATGTTCCGTGTGTGTCACATCGTTCATCACGACTTGGGTATGAGAAAGCTTTCGGCCAAATGGATTCCAAGATGCTTGATCGTTAATCAGAAGCGCGTTCGATTGACAACGTCAAAAGAAATCTGCCGCCGTTTTACAGAAGATTCCTCAAACTATTTGGATCGGCTTGTTACTATGGACGAAACGTGGATCCATCACTATAATCCAGACACTAAAGAGCAATCCAAACAGTGGAAGCACGTTGGTTCTCCACGACCCAAAAAATTCCGTGTTCAAATATCGGCTGTCAAGAGGCTTGCTTCAGTTTTCTGAGACAAAGATGGGATAATTCTGACAGATTACTTAGAACGGGGTAGAACTACCACGGGAGCATATTATACTGGGTTGTTAAGTAAATTATGTAAGAAAATTGTGGAAAAACGCCGTGGAAAACTTACCAGAGGTGTGCTCTTTTTACAAGACAACGCTTCTGCTCACAAGTTGTTGATTGCACTGCAAAAAATTGATGACATTGGTTTTGAATTGGTTGACCACCCGCCCTATTCCCCGGATTTAGCACCGTCAGACTACGATTTGTTCCCAAAATTCAAAAAACATTTGAAAGGTAAAAGATTTTCGACAAATGACGAAGCAATATGTGCCGTTGAGGAGTGGTTTGCAGACCAAGACAAAGTTTTTTTTTTTAAGTGGCTTAGAATTACTTTATGAGCGTTCTGCTAAATGTATGTATAAGTCTTAAAGGAGATTATCTTGCATAAAAAAAATTTTGCTTTGAAATATTGTGGCGTTTTATATGGTAGGCTAAGTACTTATCAATACTCCCTCGTATTGTTGCTAATGGATCACCTTGAGTATTTAATATAAATCCTGCTGGTCGTCTCCGCAGTTTGATTGCGAGCTACTTTTTTTTTCAAGTTTGTACGAAACAAATGCCTGTACAGAAGTCTGAAAGTTTTAACTGTTGGATTGTCACTGACATCTTTTGCCGAAATATGGCAACCATATTCTCTAATGCATCCTGCGTTATTTTCCGTGTTAATAAGTATCCTATTCCCCCATAATTCATTTCTAAGTCTACTTCATTGTCATTGTGAGATTTGGAAGGGTGAATTACCTCACGTGTACTTAGGCCACAAAGGTGGGCCCATGGTGCTGCCTCCCCAGCAGTTCCTCAATTTGGGCATCACCCAAGCCATCCAATCTTTTGGACGTACTTGAGGACATCCGCAACTGGGGTGTTGCTGATTTTGGCCATATCATGGATCCTCTGATTGTTGCGAGAGCTGGGCAGTGACACAGAACGTGTTCGGTCGTCTCGTTATCCCCGTTGAATCCTCGGCAGTTTGGGCTGCCCGCCAGTCCCATCCTATGCATGTGTTGATTTAGGGTGCAGTGTCCAGATAAGACACCTACAACTAGTCGCAGGTTCTTTCGGGACGGTTGCACACATATTTGGCTGTCTTTGGCGCGTGTACAGTAATAGTAGCCCTTGCATAACTACAACTTTCAGTGTGTACCCATCTTCGTGTGAGGTTTTTTAGGGTTTCTTGGTCTATAAAACTTAATGTCCTCAGGGATATAGGAATAACGGGTTCTGTTCCCCCACCAAAGAGGTTGTGCGGAGGCCAGTCTCGCAATCTCATCAGCCTCCTCATTGCCGTAGTTGCCGTCATGTCCTTTCGCCCATATAAGAGAAATTACATTATTATCTTTTGATATACCGCCGAGAGCTTCATGGCATTGCAGTACCACTCCTGAGGTAATTTTGCAACTGCCCAGGGCTAGTAAATCGGCTCTGCTGTCACTGTAGATACCAATACGTTGGTTCTTGATCTGTCGTTCAAGAATTGCATTTGCGCTATGCATTATTCCCACTACCTCCGCTTGGAAGATAGTAGCAATTTGGCCTAGTGGTATACTGTGGCGTAGGTTTAGATCATCGGAGAAAACTCAGGCACCCGTTCCATGCCTTATTTTAGATCCGTCGGTAAAGATGGATATGTCTTCTATATGCTGGGTTGGCTCAGCATTGGCATAAACACTGAAGTGGCTATTTAAGCCATTGGAGGGAGGTCTTGCCGACTGCCTCATCCAGGAGGCGGAATGCCTGCCTCCCCTGCCTACTATGTGCCACAGACCCTTATGGTGCAGCCTCAAAGCCGTCCCCACAGCTACTTCCTCCACAAAAAGGTCTACTTTCAACAATCTTGTTCTCCTTCGAGTGCTTTATATCTTATGAAACATAGCGACCTTCTCTCCTATGCCTGTGTTGCGCGTTTAAAGTGCCACAGACATAGAGGAACTACAACTCAACATGGGCTCCAAACCACGGGAAGTTTAATCACTTCTACTCCAGAGAAGTTTATAATAATATATTACATTATAAGTATAATAAAATAACTGTAGGTCTCTAACAGCGTTTAAACTGTTCTCTAATATTGTTTGTACGGAACAATTTTTAGTTGAAAACGGCAAATGGTTTTTGGTTTTTGCACACAAACTAGAGCTGTTCAATGCTTCTCCTAAATCGTTCATAAATTTAATATAAGTTGCTGTTGCGACGTAAGGTGGCAACACACCAGTTGACACCCCCGTTCAAATAACAGCTACCATTGATTCGCTGAAAATTTGATATGCTAGTTTACATTTTATTTTTTGGAAATCGTTCTAAAAACTATGTACATCGGATATTTTTGGTAATCGTTGCTAAAAAATATGTACATCGGATATTTTTGGCAAAGCTCTAGCTGTAGCAATTTTATAATTCATATCTACTTAAACTGCCTATTTTGAAAATTAACTACCTATTTTTCGACCTACCTGAATTTTTTTAGGATCTTGTATCCGCTCTCTAGTTATTATTATTGAACGTATTCTATGTATGTAAATATTTTGCAGGTTCATATGCCAAACAAAACAGAAACATTGATCAAAAATGTGTTTCGATATATTATAGAGGCAAAATATGAACAATTTAATTATTTTATATTATTCAATACAAACAAATTATACATAAACAAATAGCAGCAATACTAGTAGGTAATAATAAGAACCTATAATATATTGGGGAAACAGATGATCGTTGCGGGTCTATATTTATTTTGCTAAAGCTTTGTCAAATACACAATAGTTAGTCGGTAGGAATTACGGCTACTTTCCAAGGTAAGAACTTGGTCAAGAAACAGCATGTCCGTGCTATCGCCATCTAACTTATACTGCTAGTTTATAGAATCCTATCGCCGTGCTAGATTCGCAAGCATACTGATACGAAGCGCCCTCTTCTATCAATGTCCAACCGAGCCTAGTATTTCGTGACATTATGTCAGTCTACGTGCTTATTTGTCTATGTCAAAGCTATCGAGTTTATTTCCCAGTATATTACAAACCTGTTACAAATGAACTAAGGAACCCTCCGTAACAAATATAATAATGAACATGAATATCACTTTGTTCTTCCAAATTAAAAAAATACGTACAGTAACAATCTACGATTGTTTTAGCCGAAGGCTTTTTCATTCAAGAACATTTGCTTTCGAAGAGCTCTCCCTTTAATATGAAATGGAAATCAATTTCAGAGAGGTAATTTACAATTTTCATTTACTGTTTTTGTTCGCTTTTGGATTTATTTCCGCATATATGCATGATTCTTCCATTCCATCCACTGCCGTTCTTCCATCAAGAGACTTTTCGAAAGGTTCGTAAAAGAAGTACTCACATCTAAAGGGCGAAATCGCTTCAAGTGCGTGAAGTAGGTCTGAGAGGAAATATTCAGAAACAAACAAGGTTTTGCTTTGTTATCATGACAGTACTGGAGTGTTTCGTGTTTCCCTTTCGCATCTGCTTCATTTGTACAACATCAATTTATCAGTAACATTATACTAACTAATGGATGCTTTAGAACGCACATTTTGTTACAATTATTACAAAATCGTTTGCTCGTGGTAAATACGACAATTTAACTTTGGTTTTATTCATTTTTCTAATATGTCGTATATAATTCGAAACACCGTATACGAGGTCTGATCAAATAATACGGCGAATGGCCATGCAGCGTTGTAGTGAGTCAAAAGTTGACTAACCTGTGAGTTGGTATCTTTTAATGAAACCTTGCTTTAGTTGCCTCACAGGTGTCGTCTTGATTGATTCACATTCTCACCTGTGAGTACACTTTTTGTGTGTGTTTTGCTGACTAAAGATTATGATCATAAAATTTTGTTTCATACTCGGCAACAATGCGGCGAGCACTTAAATATTATTAAATGATTGTAGAGATGAGGCTATTGCACTAAAAGGCTGTAAACAAATGGTTTAAACGAGTTCATAATCGTAAAGAAAGATCACCAGAATCTTTTACAAAAATTTAGGAAATTATTCGTTCTACAGGAACAATTTAAGAATTAGGTGATAATTTGAACATTTCGTTCAACATAGTAAAACCCTCTTACACAGCATTTAAACCTGATTCGCGCCGCACGGCTACGTGGCTGTCAAACGGTTCTTTTATGCCCTAATCCGCCGTATTTGCCTGATCTTGCCCCCTGACGCTTCTGGCGGTTCTCAAAAATTAAATTTACGATAAAAGGAACATTTTCCAAATAAATCTTAGACATCCAGTAATATCAACAACAGTTGAATAAGTTTGTGGTAAATCAAGGAAACGATGTTGAAGTATATTGATTAATATTTGTAATTTACTTAATATTTTTTATATTCACACTTATTCACTATATTATTTGATTGAATACCTTTTAGTACGTCGGAAAAACTGAGATATATATTTTTGGGTGAAAATTATGTGAATTTGATTAGCATTTTGTAATCGAGAATTGTTTCTACAGATTTAAAGTTGTTCAAAGTTGTAAAAGACAAACAGAATACTAATAGCAATTACTTCAAACAGTTAGAGTTAACAAGATGAAATTTCTCGGAGAAGTAAGAGAAATAGCTAACCAAGCCTCACAAATGTTTTTTCCTTACAAATACGAAAGCAATCATAGAAATGTAGTAGACACCTTGTATACACAAACCACTTTGCTTACGTCCACGTGCACATTCAGTAATTACTACAATAGTAATAAACTGCTGCACATGTTTTTTTTTTGTTTTAGGGACACGCAAGATTGTAAAACTGTGCTACGTCACCTTATTGATTGCCAATTCTATTATTCAAGAATTATGGAATTAATCTATTTAAAGATTACATCATGAAATGGAACACCCACAGCTGTTTAATAAATAAAGCTAGTCGGGTGAGATCTCAGGCTTGATCGAGTTCAAAAGCAAGTAAATGCTATTTAACAAAATGAAAACGTTTTCGTTGTTAATTGGCAATGAAAATTCGGCGAACATTTGATTGTGATTGTCTTCATGTGAAATTAGTCTAGTAACTGACTGGCTCACTGCAGATTTGTAATTCCCCCGAATAAAGTATTTTTGATTATAAGAAAGCTTGTAGTTTATAATAAAATTTGCATGTCTTTGATTAGTGCATAAAATGCGGTTTCCATAACACTCTAATAGCAGAACCCCGTATTTTGCTTCAGAGACAATCGCAAGAATTTTTTTGATCACACCGTATAAAAAATATTCTTTGAACAATTCTAGAGCTACAAACGTTATGTAAAAATACCAACAAACACGACACGAAGGAGTTTTTGTGGAGCGGATTCTCGTTTTTCTTTGGAAGTCGTTTTTACGAGGCTGATACTTTCCCTTCTTGCCGAAATTCACTATCCCATTGAGATTGTTTTCAATTCCATAGGGAGAGGAGCTAAGATCAAGTTTGTCAGCATAGGCGGACGAGGTATTTTTAGGTGACAAATAATTTACATTTTCGATATCACCAACCCAAAGATATCATCCACAACTTGATTATGCATGAAATCAAGCAATTTCTCCGTATCACACGACAATTCATTTTTAAAAATAAAATTAAAAAAAAAAATAAGTATAGTTCTTACGATGAGCATTTTTCAGTTTCGGATTAGCGCTTTATTTGCATACCACAAACTGAACATATTTCTGTCTTTGTTAGTTGCTCGCGGATTCATATTTCCGACAAAGACGTATGTCGTAATGACATCTGCGAACGAAACAACACCAGCACTGTACGTGTGCCGTATTCTGTCTGCTGACGCGTTTAGTAGAAATAAACAGACATAATTGAAGAATGTCGCGCTATGCATCCGAACGTCACTACGTAAATCTGAAGATTTAAACACAGAAGTGCGTTCAGTTTGTGCTGTGCAAATAAAGCGCTAATCCGAAACTGAAAAATGCTCATCGTAAGAACTATATTGGTTAAAATATCTAATTTTTCTGCAATATTTAACTTTTCTATGACAAATTCTACAAATACCTTCTCCGTAACATTACAAAAATTTGATATGCAATCTGTGTCAATTGTGATGACGCAAAGTACGTTTTTTGGGAATTGTAACTGTTGCGTATTAACTATACGCGATTGCTTTAGCACTAGCTACCATTAATGAAATACTTGTGCTTGGTTTTGTATGTTTTATTATAAAAATGCTGGCTGCACACTGCAACGATTGGTACAGGAATGCATATATGCAAAACTTTAGCTGAGCTTGCGTAGAAGCGTAGACGCATGGGTTTTTCTACCTGCGCTTTCATTTGGGTCCCAACATGATGCACATGCTTAGGCCCTTTATTTACCACAATTACTATTTAAAAATGAATAAGTACGTAGTTACAAAGAAATATGCGGATGCAGGTAGCTGTGACGCAACATACTGCCCCCCGTTGAAATAATAGTTTCAACACAAAGATTACTTAAGCTATTTGATACTAATTGATCGATTATTATAACACAATTTAAGATGATTATGAATAATAATAATAAATATACATTTTATCACTAACTCTTAATTAAGTTCCATCTGTTATTGGCACTACACATATTTTTGTTATTGGCCGTTTAATTACACCACCTTTAGTTTTTACCGTCACTGTCCTTGTAACACCATCCTTTCCAGGATGTACGTTTGCTATACGTCCCAACAACCACTGTAGCGGTGGGCAGTTATCTTCGCGGACTATCACAAGAGTCCCTATTTGAAGAGATGTGTTTGGATTTTGTTGCCACTTTTTTCTCACTTGAAGATGGTTTAGATATTCTGTTGACCATCGCTGCCAAAAATGCTGTAACAGTTGTTGTACTCTTTGCCAGCGTGATAACCGGTTGGAGCATACCGTGGTAATATTTGGTTCCACTGGAGCTATGAGTGAGTCTCCAATTAGGAAATGACTCGGGGTAAGAGGTGAAAGGTCATCGGGATTGCTGGTTAACGGGATTAGTGGTCGAGAGTTTAAACATGCTTCTATTTGTGTGAGCAATGTATACAATTCGTCGTAGGTAAGTGAAGCATCTCCGACTACTCTTTTAATATGGTGTTTTACGGATTTAACACCTGCCTCCCAAAGACCTCCAAAGTGAGGTGCCCTCGGTGGTATGAAATGCCAATCAATGTTGTCAACCGTTAAGGCTTCAATAACACCTGATTTGAATGTTATTGAATTAAATAAATTATTAAAATCAGAGTTTAATTCTCGGTTGGCACCGACAAACGTAGTTACATTATCGGAATATAGGTGTGAGACCTTGCCCCTGCGCGACATGAATCTTTTAAGTGCATTCAAAAACGACTCTGATGTTAAATCACACACTAATTCTAAATGAATTGCTTTCGTGGCGAAGCAAATAAACAGTGCAATATAAGATTTTATTTGTTTCCTGGAGCGCCCATGGCCTTCCTTTATTAAAATTGGTCCGGCGTAGTCTACTCTAGAATGAATAAACGGACGCGCGGGTTCTACCCTGTGTTTTGGTAAATCGCCCATCATTTGTTCCATGGTAATTGGTTTTACGCGATAACATTTTAAACATTTATGTATGACATTACGAACAACATTGCGTCCTGATATCAGCCAATATTTGTTGCGTAGTGTGGCTAATGTTGCTTGCGGCCCACCGTGCAAGTTTTTAATGTGTGCCTGCATAATAAGCAAGTTACTAACATGGTGTTTACATGGCAGTATGATCGGGTGTTTTTGATCTTGATTGACCGTTGCATTTTTTAATCTACCCCCTACTCTTATGATACCGTTTTCATCTAGAAATGGATTTAAACACAATAGCTTGGAGTGTCTGCTTATCTGCTTATTAGTCTGCAGTTCGGTGCGTTCACTTGAAAATGCATGTCCCTGAACTAATTTAATTATTATTATGTTAGCGTAATTTAATTCTGATGCCGTTAAATGCTCTTTTAATTTTTCCTTGTTCTTGCAATTATTTAAAAATCTTATACAATACGCTACGACCCTTTGTAACTTAATAAAAGTCGAATATTTGTATAGTATTTTAAAATCAGGAGTTACTACCGTCGCGAGACATACCCTACGTTCGCTCTGTTCAATAATATCGTTTTCATTAATTTGAAATTTATTACTAGGCCATTGACTGTTATTGTAACTTAGCCACTCGGGACCATTAAACCAAATTTTTGAATTTTGCAATTGTTGTGGTGATGTCCCTCGTGATATGATATCTGCAGGATTATCCTCCGTCTTTACATGACACCACTCTTCAGGCTTTGTTAACGACCGTATTTCAGAGACCCGATTACCTACAAAAGTTTTCCAGTTTTTAGATAGCGATATCCACGCTAAAACGATAGTAGAATCCGTCCAGAGATATTGCTTGTCGAACCTTATATTAATTGTTTTTGTAATTTTTTGGATAAGACGTGATAATAATAAAGCTCCGCATAATTCTAAGCGCGGAATTGATAGTTTTTTCAGCGGCGCTACACGTGATTTAGCACATACTAAAGTAACACTATGCTGATTATGTATATCTGATGCTCTTATATATATACAGGCCCCGTATGCCCCTTCCGAGGCGTCACAAAACCCATGAATTTGTATTGAATTTGGATATTGATTGGGTATTACCTTTCGATCAAATGTCAAATTGTTTAAATACGGTAATTTTTCCAAAAATATATTCCAGTCTCTGTGTACATCTAATGGTACTGCTTCGTCCCAACCTATATTTAGGGACCATAATCTTTGTAATATAATTTTCGCCCTAATTAATACTGGACCTATTAGACCAAGTGGGTCAAAAATCTGTGAGATCACTGAAAGAATGGTTCGTTTCGTGGTTTTATTTCGCTTATTGTCTACATTTATAAAGTATTTAAATGCATCTGAATGACAATTCCACAATATACCTAATGTTTTTGTATTGGATTCCCTATCTAAATTTATAAGAATTTGATTTGATTGTTTTTCCTTACTTGGTAACAAATTAATATTGTTAGATGCAAATTTCGCGAGTTCAAACCCTCCTCTAGATAGAGCGCTAATTAACTGATCGCGTATTGCAACCGCTTCTTCAATGCTGTTCGCACCCGTTAACACGTCGTCAACATAAAAATCTTTTATTATGGTGTCATATGCTAAAGGAAAATTTTGTTTTTGATTAATTGCCAATTGTTTTAGGCATCTTATAGCCAGAAACGGCGCTGATGCTGTGCCGTATGTTACAGTACATAATCTATATGTTTGGATTTGATCGCGTGGGTCGCTTCTCCACAAAATTCGTTGAAATTCCCTATCCTCTGAATGGATCATGATTTGTCTATACATTTTAGTTATATCGGCAGTGAATACAAATTGATGCGTTCTAAAACGCGTTAAAATAGCAAACAGATCTTGTTGGATTGTAGGTCCCACCATCAAATTATTATTTAATGAAATGCCCGAGGAAGATTTTGCCGAGGCATCAAAAACAACTCTGACCTTTGTTGTATTGCTTGACTCTTTAACCACTGCATGATGAGGAAGGTAAAACGATTCTTTCGTTTCAACTTGATTATTTGAATCTGATACGAGTTCCATGTGACCCATTTGTAAATATTCATTTAAAAATGTTATATATTGGTCGCGTAAACTGTGATTCCTTGTTAATTTAGCTTCTAATGAATAAAATCTCTTCAATGCGTAATGTTTGGATAATCCTAATGACTTAATATTTTCTTTAAAAGGTAAACGTACTACAAATCGCCCATTTTCATCACGAGTATGTGTATTTACAAAATGAGCTTCACACTCTGCTTGTTCATTTGTTAAATTTTCGCAATCTTGAAAATTTTCTATTTCCCAAAATTTGGATATTTGCTTATTCAGGTTCAGCATCGAAACGTTGCACGATACTGCTGATTGAATATCATTATTACATGTTCCACCAACAACCCACCCTAATTGAGTTTTTTGCAAATATGGTTGATTATTTGCTAATCTTATTTGGCCCACGCAAAGTAGTTGCCAGAATAATCCTGCCCCTAAGAGTAAATCTACGGGTTTTGCTATGTTAAAGGTAGGGTCTGCTAATTTCAAGTTTGCTGGTATCGCCAATTGTGATTTCGAAAATGTAGCACTTGGTATGTTAGTCGTTATATTTGGCACAACAAAACATTTTATTTCCGTGGTAAATGCATTTAATCGCGATTTTATTTTGGCCTGCGCAAATTGCGAAACTGCCCTGACTGATTGCATAATTCCAGAAACGGAAATATTTGTAGAATTACACTTTAAGTTTAATTTTTTGCATAGTTGATCAGATATGAAATTCATTTGGGAACCTACATCAAGAAAAGCTCTACAATCATGAATTTTGCCTTCGTTATCATACACATGTATGAGTGCTGTGGAAAGCAATACTTGCGTATTAATTTGGTTTCCACAACAATGATTTGTTTGTTGAGGTACCGCAACCGGAAGTGGATTTGCCTGTACTGAAACCGATGTGCTTGGTTCAGAAATTGGTTCCTCAAAATGTAGTAAAATACTGTGTTTTTTATGGCATTTTTTGCATCGATAATTCGATTGGCATTGTGCTACCTGGTGGTTCGGTTTTAAACAGTTAACACAATGTCTAAGTCTTTTAATTTCATTAAATCGTGCTGCAACAGGCATGTTTAAAAATTCGGAACACTGATAGATATTATGATTTTGTTGGCATAATTGGCAATTTGTATAATTATTTTGAGTTACTATATGAGCGGTAGTTCGCCCCATAGATTTATACGCTTGATTCTTGTAATGTTGTGGTATGTTGTTAACTGCACTACCGGATTGTTTAAAATAATTTGGTTGGTTCGCTAAGGATTCCAAAAACTGACATCTTCGTCTTAAAAAGGTTGTCATATCTTCCAAGGTAGGAAGTTCCGCTATCGGTGCACATGCATCCCATTCTTTATTTACGTTAAAATCTAATTTTGTACAAACTAATTGAATTATAATTATGTCCCACGAATCTGTGGGCATATTTAGAGCCTTTAATGCTCCGAGATGGGTATTTAATGAATCCAATAATTGTCGTAGTGACACCGCAGAACCTTTGGTTATTGCCGGTAAATTTAATAGTGCGTTTACATGCTTTTTTATTATAAAAGGTTTGTTTTCGAAACGTGTTTTCAAAAGCTGCCACGCTATTTCATAATTATCTGTCGACACCCCCAGTGATGCGATCACCTGAGCTGCATCTGCTGATAAACATGACTTCAAATAATGAAATTTCTGTATGTTACTAATCTTAATATTCTCATGAATCAATGACTGAAAAGTATCATAAAAGGGTAGCCACTGATCATACTGCCCATTAAACGATG